>SKCR01032239.1:0-218177 GCA_019454045.1 Zanthoxylum bungeanum | reverse complement strand
TATTTCATGACTTGATGCAAAGAGGTTGAAGTCTATGTCGACGACATGATGGTCAAGTTTGACACCAGAGAGGAACACCTAATATGTACTTGTGATTAATTGAATCTCTTTTATAATTGATTTGTGACCATTTATGTGGATAGTTTATCATTCTCCATGCTTAAGCTTTTTATTGTTTTTCCAATAATAGGATAGTTGTGACAAATCCTAATGAACTTGGAAAATGAAACTTTGGTTTAGCATTTGAAATTAATAACAATTGATCGTATTCATAGAATCGATTTCTGTGCAGGATATAAATATACCTAAAGGACATGCGTAAACATAATTAAACATTGATCTTAATTAGTTAAGCTTAGATTTATTATCATAGGAATGTAGGTAATTGAACTAAATTGAGTGTTTGTGCTCGACCATCAGAAGAGACTTGTAAATGACTTCGTGTTTTAGGTTAATAATTCGTCACAGTTGTCAGTTATATAAAGAGATGAGAAAGATTTAAGGAAATATTACAGGGAAAATGTGATCATAAGTTCTTCTTATCTTACTACTTTATCTTATTTAAATTTGCTTTTCTTTTATTTGGTTTAGTAATTACACTTCCTTCATAATCGCTAGTATAAATAAGGTTAGGGTCGATACATTTTTTATTTTTGACATTAATAATAATTTCTCGTGAGATTGATATATTTTTTGTATTATTTATACGATACGCACGCTTATATATTATAATAAAACACTATCAAAAGTGCAGACGACAAAAAAAAAATTAAAAATTGAAGAACTTTCTAAATAAAAGTATCGATTACCTGTTACCGGAAAATAATACACAAACATTTGGGTCTCTTTCGTTCAGAATTTCAATGTATATGTGTCTAGGTCATTAAGCAAGTGGGAACACATAGCAGGATTCTTACTGTATAAGCCGAAACAATGATATGTGTTGTCAATTTTATGTGCGAAAGGCAGCCCAACATAACTATTGAATACACCTACTTTTGAAATTATTCACCAATCAACTGAATTCTTTGACCTAGCTATTTGCCTTTAGTGCTCCAAACCCACATGGAGCTAGTCCTTATTTCTTTCCCAACTTTAATGGAGTAATATAATTACGTTACAAAAAAGTATACATATGTAGCCGTAGGCGTATTTCCCGTTTCTATTATTATTGAAATTATTTTGTTGTCGAGAAAAAGCATGCGCACATCAAACCAATCAATATCCTAATTATTTATAAGAACCCTATCATTCTCGGGATAATCTATACCGATAGTTGGTTAGGGTCTTAAAATAGTCTAAAATTAAGGATCATTAAGTTTAAGATCAATTGTATTATTTGATTTTGTCCAAAATTTTTTTATTAGAGACTTTATCTTAAAAACTCGTTTGAGACTTCCACAACTCTAGTACAACTCCTCTATGAAATAAAATAAATGGTAACCCCGTAGGCGTCTACTTGTGAGTGAGTCAACTCTGATGAATAAATAATAGTCCCATCCCAATATTGGGAAACTTATCATATGAAATTATGAGAACTAAGTTGGGGGAGACAAAAAGCTTTGCTAAAGATATCATAGGAAGCCAAACAGCTTTAAGTTTTTCATCACGTCGAAAGGCCTTTGACGAACGTTCCATTTTTTTATATCTTTACTTCAAAGTTGCTTCATCTCATATATCTCTCCTTTGTTAATTTATTTCTCAATATCCTATTCCATTTATTATTATTATTTTTTACTTTTCTTTCACTCTGAAGATCGTGGCTAGTATGATACTCATAGATTCAAATCCTAAAAATAATATTCTATTAAAAAATGGGTAAAATAATTACGTACATGATAAGATCTTTCTCCAAGTCGTATTTATATCGGAGGCCTTATATATGTTTATATATTTGCATATATAAAAGGGATTGATCAGATTCAGAGGGACGGTTTGCACTTTGCACGCTTGGAGTGATACGATATGAAACACATGATGAGTGTATATTTCACGCCATACACCCATGCAGACAACAAAATGATTAAGCAATTCAGTTAATAATAGAATGTAGACAGGCAATAGGCATATAGTAAGTGGGGCTTGGTCTACTTTGAGACAAAATCAAAAACCTATATCATTATTATTTATGTGCTTTACGAGGCAATGGCACTACTCCTATTGCCAGCTAGAGAGTACAGAAATAGAAACATTAGCTCATTATTTTTATCATCTTTATTTTACTTACTTTTCCTCGTTAAAATATAATAATTAAATAATATCTTATTAAAAATATCATAAAAAGACATGCTTATTAATTAATTATATTAAGACATGCTTATTAATTAGTTATATTAGGTCAATTATACATTCGTTATATTAAAAAATTACTCTTGTTTACCAACAATACAACTAGAGCTTTGGATGACTCAATCTGAGATCCATGTATCGAGGTACTCTATAGTTTGTTGTCTAATTCAACCAGAAAAGTCCTATGCTATGCCTTATCCAAACTCCAGATGATCAGATTAGTAGACATTCTATTGAATGCATTTGATTGTGGATCTTGCAAAAATTGTGGCTTTATACTGTGATTAGGGAAAATATTTGTCAGTGAATTGGCCTACATGCCCAACAGTTCATCTTTTTTATTTTTTTTTCCTGCCCTCTATTTTTATTGAATGGCTTCAGTATTGGGCTGCAAATCAAAGTAATTGCCTATAAATTGGTCCTAGCTCAGGACTTGCCCTTTTTTTAATTATTATTAATCTTGGGCGATAATTTTTATGCTCTGTCCGCCAAACACATAAAAGTTAATGCTATAGTAGAAACCTATTCATTTTAAGGAGATTTAAGGGAAAAAAAAATTAATGTTGTTGATGGTGATTTTTGTGATAAAGTATTTGAATAGTATGGCAAGGATAAAGACGAATTTTCCTGTAACATCCCTGATCCGGGAGATGCTACCGGCAGGGGATAGATGTGCTAACCCCATAAGCCTCTGACTTTCTGACTATACTCTGAACTATATAAATGTCATGCATACAGACCATAACTCAAACAACGTAAAATACTTTTATTAATGCATACTTAGAATACTTCTCTTACAACACTTTAAGGACTGCTTGTAATGACTATCACATCACTAATGCATGTATGTAACTCTAACTGGACTATAGTACTCTGACTCTAAACTGGTGGACTCTAACCCTGGTGACTGCATCAGTATTCATCCTCCCGAGCTCGTCCTCCTGGAAAACCCTACAAAACAAATAAAACTGGAGGGGGATTAGATTGCTATACAATCTAAGTGAGTGGACTAAAACCGAAAACTAAAGTAAGAGTCCTTTAACTTTAAAATCATACTTTTAGAAATATCTTTTATAAAAATTTATTTCTTTTGAAATCTGTTTCTGAAAATCTGGTTTCTGAAAACTACTTGCTAAAAATCTGGGTTCTGGAACTCTGAAAACTTTATACTAAAAATCTGAAATCTGAAAACTCTCTGTTAAAATCTGATTTCTGAAAACTGGGTTTTAAAAATCAGAAAAGCCGTGTACTGTAAGTCTGAAAAACTGTAATCTGCTCTACGTCCAGAACCATAACTCAACTGGACGTCTCTCTACACCCAGGACCATAACTCAACTGGGTGTACTCTATGCCCAGGACCATAACTCAACTGGGCATCTAAAATCAGGATTTCGGGACCCTGTAGCCCCTAGTCCTGCTCGAGAATCTGAGAGCGTCCCCTCAGTCCTCCACATGTGCACATGCGTCTGAATCCGTCAATTCCACTGTACTAGTTACATACTGGGGTGAGGTTTTACCTCATGCCCCGAAAACATAAAAAAAAATCAAATTTTAAAACTTTCATATGTAAAGCATTACTAATATGTCATAAAACATAAATATCATATAATAGCAGCGATAAAGAAATCTAACGCCTTAAGGCATAAAAATAAGTCTGTTATCAAAATACGACTTAACAAAAGCAAGTAAAAAGAAAGTGTCCACTCACTGTATACGGCTAAGATGAGTCCCTTCACGGGGTGGAAGGCCGCTGAGAATCTTGAGGTCGATCTAAATATATGAATAAGAACAAATTCGTTAGCTACTACAACGAGAATATTTCCATAGATAAGAATAAACGTGAAATGCATGAATTATCACCCCCGCTGTCTTTCTAACACGTTAAAACACCCTACAGAGTTTTTACGAGGTTCGTTTCGCGGTTACGCAAATCATTTTACGCGTCTACAACTCCTACATCAAAACAGAAGAGTCACTGACAGTGACCTGACTTTGAAAATTCGGTATAAATAGAGGGGATCAGTTCTGGAGCTGAAGTTTTTATAAAATACTCCTCTATGATTCTACCTTATGACATTTTTTACGGATCTCGATTTGGACTTCAGAAACTCAACCTATAGGCCGAAATTCAAGGGCTGTCCAACAGAAAAACTGGGCACTAGGGCAGCAGGTCGCCCATCTTCAAAAATTCGTTTCGACCTCGTCTTAAGTCCAAAAATTCTAAATTTTGGATATGTTAGTCCCTTATGTGTCTAAAGTACCCAGAATTTTACGGAACTTAATTTCGACTTCTAGAACGAAAATTATAAAGTTTTCTTTACACCTTGTTCTGTTACCACAGAACCAGTAGTTTACTGCAGTGCGGCCAAGTTTGAAAATTCGGTACGACTCTCTCTTAAGTCTAAAAATTCTGAATTATGAATATGATATTCCCCTATGAATCTAGTTTACTCAGAATTTCATGGCTTATCAAACGGAAACCTAAAACTCATGTTATAACCTAAATACCACAGCCTGTCCAGAAAGTATAGCATACCAACTCACTGTCAAGTTCTCATTCACTACTCTATTTATTCTTCCTTGTTTGACTCTTCCAAATACAAAAACCAACATACAAAACATCATCTTTTACTCAACTTCACAGTTCACATCACACCCAACCTTCATTTATTCTTTATTCACTAAATCACTTACTAACATTACTAAATAATTCTTTAAGCATTTCAAACTAATTTAGCCAACATCATCACCCATTTCTTCATCATCTAAACCATCAATTTATCATCAAATCAAATCAATTCCTAACCCATTTTCCCCAATTTGAACAAATGGAACCTAACATCTTATTTAGAAACTCATTATCATTATCATACTCATGCTCTTAATATTACACAATTTGTTTAAATCCTTAAAGGTTCAATTAAAGAAAATGGGTCATGAATCCTTACCTTGCTTCCTTGATTCCAAAGCCTCCTACAAAGCTTCCATGGATGCCTAGACTTCCTTTTCTTCCCTTTCCTTTCTCTTCTTTCTTCCTCCTTCTTTCTCTCTTTCTTCTTCTTTCTTCTTCCTTTCTTCTTCTTTCTTTCCCTCTCACGGTTCTTCTCTCTCTCTCCTCTCCCCTCTTCCAATTTCGTTTCTTTCCCTCTTAGGTATAGGTGAATAGTTGCTCTTATATAGGAGGACTTAATTGATAAAGAAGAGTGTAGAATCTGGGAGAAATTTGAGATTTTATCATTTGGGTCCGCTTTTACTATTCATCCAGATTTTGACTTGCGTTTTTGACCTAGTTCTGGTCCGAATTTAAGAAAATATTCAACGGGAAAGTTGTAGGTCTCGGTCTAAGCTTTCCGACGATATAAAATTCATAAAATTCCGAGTTTGTATGAAAAAGTTATGCCCAAAATACTATATATAGTATAAAAGGGCATACCATACAGTTTCGTCTCGGGACTTCGAAAAATTTACCGATCGTTCCCAAATTCCTTGCACAATTATATTTGAGTTCCAACATGATTTATTTTTATACTCCTTTGTCTCGTATGCAGTAATATCGTCATAGGTAGTAGTAATAACTACCGGTCGTTACAAATTCTCCCCCCCTTAAATAGGATTCGTCCTCAAATCCTCTTGGCGTCTAACTCATGGTTTTGCTTCTTTACGAATTTCCAAAGATACTTCTATACTCATCTCTTTGTATTTAACCACTGCTGACTACAAGAGTTTCATTTTTCCCCTTATTAAGTCTTTATTTCTGATAATATTCTTCTGGGTACTTCTGACTACCGTCCTTTTGTCGAACCTTATTCTCATTATCTCTAAAATTTCTTCCTATTAAACTCTTACTCAAATCTTATGATTCTTTATCATGAGTAAACTCTCAGTAGCTTGATTCTTAGTTCCCATCGAGGATTCTAATATGTAAAACCAATACCTAATATTTCCCTACTCCATGTGTCCATCTTATCCTTAGAATTATTTCCTACCTTGGTTGTATTTCACCGATTATTTTCTCCTAACCTTATCCTGTATTTCCTTTTCTTTACTTCCCTTTATTAACTCGTATAGACTTCTTTGGTCTATTCTGATAAATTCCTGCCATTGTTTGACTTTAACCTATCATAATTTAACAACTTCCTTCTCGTCTTCTCAAAGTCTTACTTGGTCACCCATGAATTACATTTTTGATCTTTTCTTTCAATTCTTCTGCCTTATGTTTCTCGACATCCGTTTTGTATCAACTTATTCTGCCATTCTTATGCTATATTATAAACCTACCCTAAACCACCCATAACCCGCGGTTAAACCATCCCAAACCCGTAGTGGTTTGGTTTCTTTAAGCTAGGGCTGGGTACTTTACGCATCTCCTCTTTAACTTTTCTAGGTATTCTTAACATCCTTTCTTTATTTTACTAGGAGTTTACTTGGCCTACGCTTTATCCTTGGACTATATCTTATAGGTCTCAATTATCAATCTGTTCTACTTATCCTTTTATATCAATTTGTCTCTTTATATGCGATCACCACTAAGTATATTACCTTCATCAATTTCCATATTAAGGTAATCTTGCTGTCCTGGTTTTATATTACATTATCCTTCTATCCATACTTATCTTGTATGCTCTCTACTATTTGTTATTACTTCTTAGCTATCTTGCTTTCCATACTAGTACCAACTATTTTGTTGATTTACTTCTCTGTTCCATTCTTTATCTGCACCTACCACAGGTCAGATCTTCTTTCTTCTCTTGTTACCTTCTCTAATGGTTTCCCATTTTATCCATTGCTCGGATTATCTTTTTCTTCTTTCTTTTGTTATTCCGATTTGATACTCTCCTTAAGGGTCATAAGTTTCAGTCTTTTATCACTACTCTTATTCTTGCTTGTTTGGAGTATCTCCAAGTTAGGCTTCCGTTCTATTTGCTATCAGTACGATTTGAGGGTTGAAAGGGTGAGAGTCAATCTCAAACTTTCGGTACCTTGATAATACATGACTTTACCTAGAGCTTCTGTGTATACCCATCTGATGTCTTTTCTTACACTGGGTTTTTACAGCTAAAAGAATTTTCTAACTTACTTCCTAGTTACATAATTTTATGCCGATACTATACTCTTCCTTTAGATACTACTGTAATTCTTTTGCTATTCTCTTTTGGGACTTATTTTACTATGATGGTTCCTTTCTCGTTCTAATCCTTCATCTTTTTATTTATTTGTTTTTCAGAGAACTATTTCTATTTGACTATTGCGAGCATTCTCACTTAATCTCTAACCTAATATACCAGCCTTCTTTTACAGTCCTTACTTTTTTTCACTCTTTATGAGGTCCTCACTATTTTTCTTCATAAATGATTTTCTATAATCTTTGTCCCTCTATTCTCTCTGATTCCTTGAAAGTTCCTTCCTAATCTTAGTTTCTTGACTCTTTATGCCTTTGTTCCCTTGAAAACTTTTATTTACCTCGTCCCCCAAGATCATCTTCCTTAAATCTTGGTCCATTCATTTTATTCTTCCTTAAATCCCGTTCTACTCAATACCACAATCCTTCGTGTTTTCCTAAACTTATCATTACACCTCTCTCAAGTTCTTTTCTTTACTACGCTCTAGTGTTCCATAACTATTATCAATTCTTTATTCTATCATCGCTTCTTAGAAAATATACTAAATTTCCCTGCTATTCTTCAATATTCTTATATCATTCCCCAATTTCTATTTCCTTACTAACTACGAGTCATTTCTCTATTTGTCTCTTAAATCTCAACCCATTGTTCTTCTTATAAACCTTGATGTGTTCTCTTTATACTATTGTCCATACTAATACACTTAGCACTTTCTTATATTTCTTACGTTTTCACAAGCCTATCTTTATCCTTTACAATAGACCTCTGTTAGTTCTACCTATCTGTAGATTCTATGGCATTTGATCTATTCCTGGACTCATACTCGTCTAGTAAGCCTTACTCTGAATCACCTTGATCGTTGCACTGTTCTAGGGTTCCCTTGTTTCATTCTTAAAATTTGCCTTGATCCTTCTTCTAGGTAACCTACCTCTCAAGGTCTCTTTATCTCCTAAAACGGACTTACATCCATTTCTTATGATCGCTTTTACTCATACTAATAGAAATTACTTAAACCTCATAAATCTTTCCTTTATATTTGGTGGAATTTCTCCATCTTGTTCCATTCGGGTAACTTCCTTATCTTATATCTTGAAAAAGTGAAGATCTGAGTAGGTCGGACTTTATCTTATCGAATTCCTTAGTTAGGGTAACTAACTGCTGTTTCGGTCACCACTCATCTTACTGGACTATAGATCTGAGTTTGTAAAGTCTAAAGTCTCTATACCTCTATAGCATTCAACATCTATTTGAAAATTACACGATCGTCCTTAACTTTCTTGCTTCTTTATCTTATAATGGCCTTGATTAGTCGTAGGATTTGCTATCCATACAAGATGGTTCACAGGATATTGAATCAATCTCGAAGGAATTCTTCTTGGGGAAGAGGGTATCTTACTTAATGAGAGAATCTTTTCTTCGATCTAATCATCTTCTGTTCTATCCTTATCTTACCATACTTACCTTTACTGCTAGTCTTGGTATTATTGCTTAACTCCATGTCTCTGATTTCTACTTCCATAGATTCCTTCATTACTCGTCTGTTGTTATTTCTCTATCTGTTTACCTCTATATCTTACTTCTGCCTTTCAAATCCATACTCTCTTTTCTTGCTGTAAATTTCAGTTATGGCACTCTACATACGCTTCATGCTGCTGCTTTTGTCACTTCTAACTCTTTTTATCCTTATAGGTTTATCCTTGTACATTCTCATGGATTTCTACTTGACTTTAGACTAATCTACCTTTCAAGGTGGATATCCTTAGGCTTTCCTATTTCCTTCTATCTCTTTACATCTCTGTCTCAACTAGTTTAAATTTCTAGGTATCTTTCCTTCTAGTCTCATATTTTCTCACCTTTCTTTGGGACTTATCAATCTGGTTTCCTACTTATTCAGAACTTCGAAAAGTAAGCTAAGATGACTATGGATCAATCCCTTAACTAGAGTGAGGAAAATGAATTCAAGTAGCTGGGAGGTATTTACTAACCTGTCTGGGAAGCTTGAGGACGTTCTCGAGGATCGAATACTGGAGAGGTAGTGCCTCATATACGGGTATCCCGGACATACTACATATACAAGACCCCAGCACTCTGCCCACTGCAGTCACTGACTCCCTAGACCATGCTCTGATACCATCTTTGTAACATCCTCGATCCGGGAGATGCTACCGGCAGGGGATAGATGTGCTAACCCCATAAGCCTCTGACTTTCTGACTGTACTCTGAACTATATAAATGTCATGCATACAGACCATAACTCAAACAACGTAAAATACTTTTATTAATGCATACTTAGAATACTTCTCTTACAACACTTTAAGGACTGCTTAAAATGACTATCACATCACTAATGCATGTATGCAACTCTAACTGGACTATAGTACTCCGACTCTAAACTGGTGGACTCTAACCCTGGTGACTGCATCGGTATCCATCCTTCCGAGCTTGTCCTCCTGGAAAACCCTACAAAACAAATAAAACTGGAGGGGGCTTAGATTGCTATATAATCTAAGTGAGTGGACTAAAACCGAAAACTAAAGTAAGAGCATTTAACTTTAAAATCATACTTTTAGAAATATCTTTTATAAAAACTTTATTTCTTTTGAAATCTGTTTCTGAAAATCTGGTTTCTGAAAAAAACTTGCTAAAAATCTGGGTTCTGGAACTCTGAAAACTTTATACTAAAAATCTGAAATCTGAAAACTCTCTGTTAAAATCTGATTTCTGAAAACTGGTTTTTAAAAAAATCAGAAAAGCTGTGTACTGTAAGTCTGAAAAACTGAAATCTGCTCTACGTCCAGGACATAACTCAACTGGACGTCTCTCTACACCCAGGACCATAACTCAACTGGGTGTACTCTATGCCCAGGACCATAACTCAATTGGGCATCTGAAATCAGGATTTCGGGACCCTGTAGCCCCTAGTCCTGCTCGAGGATCTGAGAGCGTCCCCTCAGTCCTCCACAGTGCACATGCGTCTGAATCCGTCAATTCCACTGTACTAGTTACATACTGGGGTGAGGTTTTACCTCATGCCCCGAAAACATAAAAAAAAATCAAATTTTAAAACTTTCATATGTAAAGCATTACTAAACATGTCATAAAACATAAATATCATATAATAGCAGTGATAAAGAAATCTAACGCCCTAAGGCATAAAAATAAGTCTGTTATCAAAATACGACTTAACAAAAGCAAGTAAAAAGAAAGTGTCCACTCACTGTATACGGCTAAGATGAGTCCCTTCACGGGGTGGAAGGCCGCTGAGAATCTTGAGGTCGATCTAAATATATGAATAAGAACAAATTCGTTAGCTACACAACGAGAATATTTCCATAGATAAGAATAAACGTGAAATGCATGAATTATCACCCCTGCTGTCTTCTTACACGTTAAAACACCCTACAGAGTTTTTACGAGGTTCGTTTCGCGGTTACGCAATTCATTTTATGCGTCTACAACTCCTACATCAAAACAGAAGAGTCACTGAAAGTGACCTGACTTTGAAAATTCGGTATAAATAGAGGGGATCAGTTCTGGAGCTGAATTTTTTATTAAATACTCCTCTATGATTCTAATTTATGAAAATTTTTACGGATCTCGATTTGGACTTCAGAAACTCAACCTATAGGCCGAAATTCAAGGGCTGTCCAACAGAAAAACTGGGCACTAGGGCAGCAGGTCGCCCATCTTCAAAAATTCGTTCCGACCTCGTCTTAAGTCCAAAAATTCTAAATTTTGGATATGTTACTTCCTTATGTGTCTAAAGTACCCAGAATTTTACGGAACTTGATTTCGACTTCTAGAACGAAAATTATAAGTTTTTCTTACACCTTATTCTGTTACCACAGAACCAGTAGTTTACTGCAGTGCGGCCAAGTTTGAAAATTCGGTACGACTCTCTCTTAAGTCTAAAAATTCTGAATTTTGAATATGATATTCCCCTATGTTTCTAGTTTACTCAGAATTTCACGGCTTGTCAAACGGATACCTAAAACTCATGTTATAACCTAAATACCACAGCCTGTCAGAAAGTATAGCATACCAACTTACTGTCAAGTTCTCATTCACTACTCTATTTATTCTTCCTTGTTTGACTCTTCCAAATACAAAAACCAACATACAAAACATCATCTTTTACTCAACTTCACACACATTCAACCTTCAATTTATTTCTTTATTCACTAAATCACTTACTAACATTACTAAATAATTCTTTAAGCATTTCAAACTAATTTAGCCAACATCATCACCCATTTCTTCATCATCTAAACCATCAATTTATCATCAAATCAAATCAATTCCTAACCCATTTTCCCCCAATTTGAACAAATGGAACCTAACATCTTATTTAGAAACTCATTATCATTATCATACTCATGCTCTTAATATTACACAATTTGTTTAAATCCTTAAAGGTTCAATTAAAGAAAATGGGTCATGAATCCTTACCTTGCTTCCTTGATTCCAAAGCCTCCTACAAAGCTTCCATGGATGCCTAGACTTCCTTTTCTTCTCTTTCCTTTCTCTTCTTTCTTCCTTCTTTCTCTCTTTCTTCTTCTTTCTTCTTCCTTTCTTCTTTCTTTTTTCCCTTTCACGGTTACTCTTCCTCTCCCCTCTTCCAATTTCGTTTCTTTCCCTCTTAGGTATAGGTGAATAGTTGCTCTTATATATGAGGACTTAATTGATAAAGAAGAGTGTAGAATCTTCTAGGGAAATGGAGAAATTTGAGATTTTATCATTTGGGTCCGCTTTTACTATTCATCCAGATTTTGACTTGCGTTTTTGACCTGGTTCTAGTCCGAATTTAAGAAAATGTTTAACGGGAAAGTTGTAGGTCTCGGTCTAAAAACATATTAAGTTAAGAAATACAAGGTGTGATAACATAAATCATAATAAAAGAGCAGGAAAAGCGTCAATAAATAAATATCAAACAAAATGGGGGCTTAATCACGCATATATGAGTATTTCCAGAGTGGCACGTGGAGTTGTATCCCAAGTAAAAACCGCACTACCGTCATTTCGGATTCGGCTACAAAATTTACGTCTGGGTTTCTGATGAGTGGTAATTATATCACTATTTCCCACTCATTTAACTTAATATTTTGTATAGTTTCTTGAGTTTTGTGAATATTTTGATGTGTTTTGTGTTATTTTGTAGATAAATAAAGTTTCAGGACTCTCTGTAGGTGATTTGGGGCCAAAATAGTGAAAAACGGACAAATGGGCATTTTCGTAATTTTGCGCGTCGCAACGCGCAAGCCTTCGATGTCGCGACGCCTAACATGCGCCGTTCCATGCTAACATGCACCGGGTCCACATGTCATAATCTGAGAAGTTTGATTTTCTAACGTACGTCGTGCCACGTGTCACCATCACAGCCGATCTACTAACGTGCATCGTGCCACGTGTCATCATCCTACGGTACTGATAATCATCATCGCCACGTGTCACTCCATGTGTCAGCCACGTCCGCGTCCACATCAGTAGTTGACTGAGTCAACATGCCACATCACCACCACGTCATCATCAGCCAATCACGAAGTGCCACGTGTCGTAATCCTACGGTGCCGACAATCACTTTAGCCACGTGTCGCCACATCATCGCCAAGTCAGCATAATCATTGAGTTGCCAGCCACCTTGCCACGTGTCACCTTATCACCTTATCCATAATGCCACGTGGCAGATAAGAATCTGAAGCCGACAAACCAGAAACTGAAATGTCACGCGTCGCGACGTGAGAAGCCTACCGAGGCCTATAAATTCAGCTCGAGGTTTCAGTTTTAGATGTACCTTACTCTCTGAATTCTCTGATTTAAATTGGGAGTTTTCTATCTAATTTCTTTTAAATTTCAGTTTTGTAATTAATTTTAATTACGTTCTGTAATAATAATTTACTTTCTTTACTTTTTCAGTTTTTACTATTCAGCTATGAAGAGGTAACTTCCCCCTGCTAGGGTGAAAGGTAAAACTTTTATTACTACTATTTAGATTAATCTCCCTTAAATATAATATATTCACTATTTAAAATTTGACTTAATGAGGATACCGCTATATTTCTCGGTTGGTAATTCATTTTAAACTAGTTTAAACCTGACTAAGCAAGGATACCGCAAGATTGGTCGGTTGGTAATTAAATATTCTTACCGCCTATATGGCAGGTTCATGGACAAAATTTTGATACCGCCTTTATGGCTGGTCGGACTTAATTTGACTTAATCAGGTTACCGCATATATGGCTGGTTGGTAAAATCATCACAAGTTAATATATTATATTAAGGGAGATATCTAAATTAGTAGTGATAAAAATGGATCCTTTTACTCTAGCATTTTCTTTTATTGTAATTTTCTTTATTTACTTTCCACCATTTTACTTTTCAGCATTTTTACTTTATGTCTTTTATTTTACTAGACCTAGTTATGTATCGTGACTAAGTTAGTTATCTGGGGTTGTGATGACTTCTGATATCACCGGTTTATAAGGGGTTATTTTATAGTTTGGGTAATTTAAAGGTTTACTTATTAAGTCTTAAGCTTAATGTGTCTTGTTAATTGGCCACTAATAAGATTGATCTGGTAAATCTAAAATAAATTTGACAAAGGAATTTTAGGTTTCAGTCTTAGACTTAGTAACCCACGATCTTCCTTGAGCATAAATAACTCTTTAATAGATTTCCTTACAGGATAGACATATACCTGTCGGGCGGGGGTAACCTTTATTGGAACTTAATCTTAATGAATCCAAGTAATTTGGTTGGCATAGACATATGGTTCAATTGGGTTATACTGGGTATTTACGTCTGACCATCGACAGAAGCTTTCGCATAATTTCGTGTTCCAGGTTAGTAAACCGATTTATTACACAAACATGAAATAACCACTTCATCTTTTAAAAAATATTAGAAAGATTCACAACCCTAGATAGTTCTTTAATATTGAATTTTCATAAATCTACTTTCGTGCAATTTTATTTACTTGTTTTTAAATTCAAAATCATCACAATTTCAAATCAATCAATCAACCTGTAAGATACTAGTAATCATTTGACCTCATAAAATTAATAGATTAGGTATTAAGTCCTTGTGGGATTGATACTTTTTATACTACTTGAACGATATGTGCGCTTACGTTATACGCGTGTGAAAACACTAGTCAAGTTTTGGCGCCGTTACCGGGGACTTATTTATCTTTTACTATTAGTTTTGGGGTTAGATACGTTACTTGTATCTAATTTCTTTTTACTTATTGTTTTTTTTTCTTGTGTTTCAGGTTCTTAGAAACTACATAAGACGAACCAGAAGCTTTGAACTCCGACCGCTCGACCAGAAATTGAAAGAACCATTAGACAGTTGAGAAGGGAAAGGCGTGAAGGCCAAGAAGCTTTAGTCAACATGGAACCTGGACCTTTGGAGGTTGCACCACCAATCCCCATTCGACAGACCGGGGAACAATCCATATTCCAACACCTACAACCCAGGGTGGATGAATCATCCCAATTTTTCATGGAGCAACAATTCAGGGCAAAAGAACAATCCACCACCTGGATTCCAACAGCAGAACTATCCACCACCTGGATTCCAGTAACAGAACAAAGGCCATGAGCAGGCAAATGAACCAGGAATAGCAGAAGTGCTGGCTCAGTTAAAAAAGTACAATGCTATGTTTCAGAGCCAATCTGCTTCCATCAAAGCACTGGAGAATCAAATCGGACAACTGGCCAATGCTCAGAGTTACAAACCGCCAGGAAATCTTCCCAGCAACACAGAACCAAATCCAAGGAACCGAGGGAAGGAGCAATGTCAAGCCATTACCTTGAAAAGCGGTACTGGGATCAACAAAGATGTTGGAATCAAGGAAACAATTGAGGAAGTTCCAAAAGATACAGTTCCACAGATGGAAGAAAAAGAAGCAAAGGAAACAGTAAAAGATCAAATCACTCCACCTCCACCTTTTCCACAGCGACTATCGAAAAATAAATTGGACAAGCAATTTGCTCGATTCCTGGAGGTGTTCAAAAAGCTGCATATCAACATTCCATTCACAGAAGCCTTAGAAGAAATGCCCAGCTATGTCAAATTCATGAAAGACATTCTTTCACGAAAATGGAGATTGGGAGACTACGAGACAGTAGCATTAATGGAAGAATACAATGCCATCATTCAGAGGAAACTTCCCCCGAAGTTGAAAGATCCTGGCAGTTTCAATGTCCCATGCACCATTGGAGAACATTACATCGGTAAGGTTTTATGTGATTTATGTGCAAGTGTTAATTTGATGTCTTTTTCTATTTACATGAAACTGAAAATTGGAGAAGCAATGCCTACCTCAGTCTCACTACAAGTTGCTGATCGAATGCTCGCATTTCCAAGAGGATTCGTTGAAGATGTGCTGGTCAAAGTCGAAAAACTCATTCTCCCAGCAGATTTCATTATCCTTGACATGGAAGAAGACAAAGATGTACCTATCATCCTTGGAAGACCATTCTTGGCGACATGACGAACTGTGATTGATGTACAAAAATGAGAACTGACACTGAAAGTTCAAGACCAAGAAGTTACCTTCAATTTTTTCAAAGCTATGAAATTCTCGAGTGAAGAAAAGGAAGAAGAATGTTTCAGAATTGATGTTGTTGATAGCCTCATCCAGGATATTGATACAACTTCCATGGACAAACTTGAAGATTGCATCACCAATATGACTAACAGCGAGCTAAATACTGAAATCCTGAAATGTATCAACTACCTTGACAAACCATTCCGATTCAAATCGACACCACAAGTGGAAAGCCTGGAACTGCCAAAGAAAGATCGAATCAAGCCTTCGATTGAAGAACCACCACAGCTAGAGCTGAAGTTACTTCCGAGCCATCTTAGGTATGCATTTCTTGGAAACTCTTCTGAATTACCTGTTATTATTTCTTCTTCGCTAACATTGGAGCAGGAAGAAAAATTGTTAAGAGTATTACGAGAACACAAGAGAGCCATTGGCTAGACTATAGCAGACATTCGAGGCATTAGTCCATCATTTTGCATGCACAAGATTATGATGAATGATCAGTACAAACCCACAGTGGAGCATCAACGGAAACTCAATCCAATCATAAAGGAGGTCGTGAAGAAATAAATCATCAAATGGTTGGATGTTGGCATCATATACACCATCTCAGACAACACTTGGGTGAGTCCTATGCAGTGTGTGCCAAAGAAAGAAGGAATCACTATAGTCACAAACGAAAAGAATGATCTGATTCCAACAAGAACGGTGACTAGATGGAGAGTATGCATGGACTACAGGAAGTTGAACAAAGCCACGAGAAATGACCATTTTCCGCTACCATTTATTGACCAAATGTTGGACAGACTGGCGGGACATGAGTTCTATTGCTTTCTGGATGGATATTCAGGGTACAATCAGATTTCTATCGCCTAAGAAGATCAGGAGAAAACCACTTTTACATATATGTATGGTACTTTTACTTTCCGCAGGATGCCATTTGGATTATGTAATGCCCCAGCCACATTTCAGCGTTGCATGATGGCCATCTTCTCAGATATGTTGGAGCAGAGTATGGAGGTATTCATGGATGATTTCTCTGTGTTTGGAGACTCTTTTGACCACTGCTTGCAAAATCTGGAACATGTGTTACAAAGGTGCGAAGATACAAACCTGCTACTCAACTGGGAGAAATGCCACTTCATGGTGCATGAAGGTATTGTTCTTGGACACCGGATCTCACAAAAGGGAATCGAGGTAGATAAAGCAAAGATCAAAACAATTGAGAAATTACCTCCACCAAAATCAGTCAAAGGGATTCAGAGTTTTCTTGGACATGCATGTTTTTATAGGAGATTTATCAAAGACTTTTCCAAGATTGCTAAACCTCTATGCAATCTTCTGGAAAAGGACGTGTCTTTCAACTTCACCAAAGAATTCCATGAAGCTTTTGAGATCTTAAAACACAAGCTGATCTCTGCCCCCATCATTGTAGCACCATACTGGAACCTTCCATTTGAGGTGATGTGCGATGCTAGTGATTTTGCTGTAGGAGCAGTTTTGGGACAACGCAAAGCAAAGATTTTCCACACCATTTACTACTCTAGTAGAACATTGAATGAAGCTCAACTCAACTACACAACCACTGAAAAGGAGTTGCTCGCAGTTGTGTACGCTTTTGACAAATTTCGCTCCTATCTGCTGGGTCCCAAAGTGGTGCTCTACACAGATCATTCAACAATCAAATATCTGATCACGAAGAAAGATGCCAAACCCAGATTGATCCATTGGATACTTCTTTTGCAAGAATTTGATGTGGAGATCAGAGACAGGAAAGGGACAGAGAACCAAGTGGCAGATCATCTATCGAGGCTTGAGAATGGAGAAACAGCTGGCAAATAACTTACAATCAAAGTAAATTTTCCAAATGAACAGCTATTTTCCATGAAACAGCAGGATGTCCCTTGGTATGCTGACTATGTCAACTTCATTGTATCAGGAAAATGGCCGTTGGAATGGACAACTCAGCAAAGGAAGAAATTATTCAAAGAAGTCAAACACTATGTCTGGGATGAGCCGTACCTATTCAAATGCTGTGTTGATCAATTACTGAGGCATTGTGTTCCACAGGAGGAGGTCAACAATGTTCTGCAACACTGTCATTCGTCACCATACAGCGGACACTTCAGCGGAAATAAAATTACAGCCAAAGTCCTACAATCAGGTTTATTCTGGCCCACTCTTTTTAAAGATGCTTATCTTTTTGCTCTTCAATGTGACATGTGCCAGAGAACGGGGAATATTTCGAGGAGAAACGAAGGACCATTGCAAAACATTTTGGAAGTGGAGATATTCGATGTGTGGGGTATAGATTTTATGGGACCCTTTGTTCCATCATTCGGAAACTTGTACATCTTGGTTTCTGTAGACTACGTCTCTAAATGGGTCGAAGCAATTGCACTGCCATCCAATGATTCAAAAGTGGTGATCAAATTCCTGAAAAAGAATATTTTCACTCGGTTCAGAACACCTCGGGCTATTATCAGTGATGGTGGCTCACATTTCTGCAACAGATACTTTGATGCACTCCTATCTAAATATAGAGTTACTCACAAGGTTGCCACTGCTTATCATCCACAGTCAAATGGACATGTTGAAGTTTCAAACATGGAAATCAAAAGAATCGTAGAAAGAACTGTTGGATCAACAAGGAAGGAATGGTCAACAAAACTGGATGATGCATTATGGGCCTATCGGACAGCTTACAAGACACTCATTGGTTTGTCCCCATATCGATTGGTGTTTGGGAAAGCATGTCATCTACCAGTTGAGCTTGAACACAAGGCGTACTGGGCAATGAAGAAGTTGAATCTTGATCCAAAAGCTGCAGGAGAGAAAAGACTTCACCAACTCAATAAATTGGAGGAATTTCGCTTACAGGCTTATGAGAATGCCAGATTTTACAGAGAAAAGACCAAGAAATGGCATGATCAAAAAATAGTGCACAGATAGTTGGAACCAAGGCAGCAAGTGTTGTTATACAACTCAAGTTTGAAACTTTTCCCTGGAAAGTTGAAATCAAGGTGGTCATGTCCTTTTGTGATCACTCAGGTTTTTCCATATGGAGCTGTTGAGTTATTGGATCCCAACACTAACGAAACATTCAAGGTTAACAGTCAGCGTGTCAAGTACTACTAGGGAGAATCATTTGAGCGACAAAAAGAAAGTGTCACACTTTCAGATCCAGCCTGACATTCGAGAAGTCACGTCTTGCTGACGACGTTAAACTTAGCGCTCGCAGGGAGGCAACCCATGCAATTTGTGTATATATTGTGATTTGGTGTGATTTCATTTTGTGTGTTTAGTTTTCGCAGGTTAATTCATTTCAGGATGAAAGAAGTTCTCGCAAATCTTCACAAACAATTTCCTTCTCTCCCTCAAAAATCTCTGATGAAAGTCTACAAAGCTCGCTTTGAACGAATGAGGTTACTGATGATCAAAGGTATTCCTACTGACATTCGTTGGATTATTGAAGCACGGGTCCAATTGGCAGGTGAGTCTTCTGATTCTTTTATTTCACATCTGACTGGTTTTGGAAGAAACACCTATGCAAAGAAACGTAGAGCTAAGCAAATGGGTGCTTGTTACAAATGTGCACGCTGGAATTGCAATACTCATTGTCGTTCTTTAGGAATGGTGTCTGATAATCACGAAGACAAAATTAAATTCATTAGGGATGTCTTGAGTAAGGAGTCTTTAGATGATATATCTTCAACTCTTGAGACGCATCCCAGTGGATATGTTCATATAGCCATTCGCAAATTACATACACAATTCCAAAAAGAAAGACAACTGTTAAGTCTTGGGAATCTGACTCAAAAAGACCTTGTTTGCCAAAATTGGATGGGAAGCTTGTCCCTGACGCATATACGTCAATCAAGCCGCTACATTTCTTGTTCATATTATATCTCTTTGTCTTTTTCTAATAATTGTGATTTGTTTTGTTGTTTTCTTTTATTTTCTCCGACAGGATCCAGACCTTTTTGACTATCACGATTTATTTTACTGTTAACTAATAATTGTCATTTGGCAGGTACTAATGCTATTATTTTACTCACCCTTTTCAGGTGTTATAAATTCAACTCATCATTGCACTTTTGAAGACATCCAGAGTAAAACATGGAAGCCACTTTAAGAAGACGAGTTGAGAACATCTGTGTGTTTTGCGGTACTAGTGTTGGTGTTAAGCCTCAATATGTAGAAGTAGCACAGGAATTGGGTCGAGTCTTAGCTGCAAGGAATATGCACTTAGTATATGGCGGAGGCAATCTTGGACTTTTGGGGATCATTTCAAAAGCTATACAAGAGGGATGCAGTCACGTTTTGGGAATCATCCCAAAACCCTTGGTAGAAGCAAATCTTATTGGACCATCAAACGGAGAGGAACTGATCGTGCCAGATATGTCTGAACGATTGGTAGAAATGATTAACCGTGCTGATTCTTTTATTGCTTTGCCAGGTGGCTTGGGTACTTTAGAGGAAATTTTTACAGTGTTATCTTGGGTGAACCTAAACATACACCAGAAACCGCTTGGACTGTACAAAGTTGAAGGATTTTATGATTTTCTTTGTGTGTTTCTTGATGATGCCCGGAGAAATGGGTTCGTGTCAAAACCTTTAAAAGAACTCCTATTCACTGCCAGAACTGCTCCGGATCTAATTGACCAAATCTTAGCCTATGAACCACAAATTGACCCTATCATTTCAAAGATAAATTGGTCTGGGGACGATCGTCGTAAGAGGCGTCGGATTAATTTGGATCTTAACCTTTAACTTTTCGTGTAGAATTTCAGTTAACCAGGTACTATCTTCTAAACTCTTCTTCTACTGTTTAAGACATTGGGGACAATGTGTCATTTAGGTTTGGGGGAGGGAATTAGTTGATCAGTATCTTGTTTTTAGTTGTGTTTTTTTTATTTTTAGTCCAAAAGTTTTCGAAAAATACAAAAAAAAATTGAAAAATTTTAAAAAATTACAAAAATATTTTGCGTTTTTGTGTTTTTTTTTTTACTAAAAAGATGAAATTGGTAAGAGATAGTTGTGTATGGAGTTCCCATTCCTGAGACGTATCTCAAACCTATTTCGGAACAAGTTAATTTTTGTTTATTTCCTTTTGAATGTTGGAATTCTCTAAGGTCCAATGATCAATTATCAAGGAATGAAAACAAGTGAATACAACAAATGAGAATGGCGGAATCATACTCACATTGAACAGATTGGATGCTACGAAGAACAAAAAATTTCTGCTCCTCCCTTTTTGCATTCGGCAGTGGGCTGTATTTTGATCTTCATTTTCGGCCATGGATGGGTGAATCAAGCTCCAAGCTTTCTTGTTTAATCATTTCATGCACACGAGTGGGTTTCCCTATCACCTACGGATGACTCCGGAGTGTGCTAGCACCTTGATTTTGCAACAAAATCATCCCCAAACTTCTCCTACTGCTCACGGTTTTGTGACAGAAAACAGAAGAGAGAAAGAGGCCCCTTGGGCGTGAATGAGGAAGAAGAGAGGTGAGAGAGAGAGAGCTAATGTTTGTTAGATGGATTGTGTATCTAATACACAATTGAATTATTAAATTCAATTACCAAAAGTCAAGTCATCAAAAGCTTTAACCACTCCCATCAACTTACATCAAGTCAATCAAGTTGTCAAGTCACATCACTCAAAGTGACATTTTATTTGACACTTGATGTGACTAATGATTTGACGCTTGATTTGACTTGCGTACCGCACTCAAATTCGAAATGTGAATGCGCTCACAAACAATCTCGGGCTCAGATTCGCTAATTCCTAATTAACGAATTTTCCGTTGCGACGTAATTAAATGATTATGCCTAGTGAAATCACTATTCACGTCGTTAACGAATTAATTCTAAATTAATTCGTTCGCCCGAATTAAAATCTAATTTTAATTCCGCGTCGAAATCCAATTTCTTATAATATATCAAATATATTATTTAATTGATTAATTCCAAATTAATCGTTATCTCTCTTTAATTGATATTTTATCCTAGATAAAATATCTCTGTAATTAATCCTAGATTAATTTTCTCTCTCTTCTAATTAATCCCAGATTAGTTAAAGTGTGAGTCATACGTCATCGGTGAATCTTCGGGAAGCGACTCATGAGATCCCCGGATATGTTGGCAGTAAATTCGGTCGTCGGACTATCCGAACACGTAAGTACCTCGTACTACGTTTATACCGATTTACTAGACAAGGTTGGCTTCTAGAAAAGCGCCATGCCTACCCAATTCTCCAGAAATATCCTTACAGGAATAAAAGATCTATATCAGGCGTAGTATACATAGTATTGCGTATGTCGATCCAGTATCGGATGATCACGTGCTAGGCCTGGGGCTGGAATTGTGTCTGCCCCGTACGAAACACATGTCGGATGTCTGGTAACCAGTCTCTATAATCGGATATACATGACCTTATCATAATATCTCGATAGCTGCAGCATTTAAGAGAACCAGTTCCGTATCCTACGTGACCATCATCTCCATATGACTGGAGTGATACTTCCGTCTTGACATCACAGCCAACACACTACGATTCTCGATATACCCAGAAGAGGCATACACAGAAACCGGTTAAAGCCCTGGACGACCAAAACCAAAGTATATTGATTTTCGCAAGTATTAGCGGTGCAAGTCTCAGGTTAAGACCAAATACACCTACCCTGATTTAGGACTTCCATAGACACATAGTCATACTACCAATGGAATTCCGAGGGGGTCTATCCAGAGCGAAGCTGTTTCCCGTACCATCGGTAAAACATAACCTCCTATTACACTTGCATGAGTATCCTATACCCAAATATATGAGAACTATGTCGTTATGCCCTCACAACGCGCACAAGTGTAATACTAGTCTTTTACTCATTTATCGATGTCCAATCTCGACAATGCTCTGACTATGGATATTTAATGATTAATCCTTCGTGGACTGATACTGTCTCATATCATTCTCAATCCAGGAACTAATCATAGGGACCTCCTATCATTTATACATCTTGGTGATCTAATCACAATTGATAAAAGTGAATCTCCTTTGTCACACAGTTAATTTGTACAACAATACCATGATCTGTACAAATAGTGACACTATGGGTCATAATTGTCCAACAATCTCCCACTTGGCCTATAGCCAGTCATTCGAGTGTCTACCACCCGAACTATGTACGGTTTGCTCAAACTGCTGAGAAAAGACTTTCGTCAGCGGATTTGCATGACTATCATCTGATGCGATTTATTCGATCATCACATCGCCACGATGTATGATCCGAATGAATCACATGAATATCGAAGTATATATCTGTATCGTTAATGAGACCATTAATTCTTTAGCCTGTGCTGTAGCCTAGCTCAGTTGCTAACAGAATTATATCTAATCTAATTAGATTTGTTATCGACCCAGAAGGCTTCTATTACCGCCTCAGCCGCAGCAATAACCCGCATTTGTTGTTTATTCGGTAACAATATCTTGCTTGGAAGATTTCCAGCTCACTGTTCCGTTATTCAAACTTTGTAGTACCGTTTGCGACTTATAGTCATTTTATCGGTTTAGGAAACTTGCAGTAGTGATCCCAGTCACTTCAAGTTCTCATTCTCCACAGATTAAGATAGCATCCTTAGTTCTCTAAGATACTAACGGATGTTCTTAACATCAATCCAGTGACTATCACTTGGATTGGCCTGTTTGTGAATCCATATGCATAAAGCGTATGAGACACCAGGTCGCGTATACTTTCCAATGTACAATTTCTCGGAGAGTTTTATCGAAAGCCAAGCTTTCACCGATTTTATTTATGGGAATTTCATTTCCAAGAAATGACATATTATCATTATTTATAGGACAGCCACTATCAGTGCGCTCCCACTAACCTCCTTATATACACAAGAATCTTTTTCGTTTTGAATTAAATCATAAACCATTATGATTACATCAAAACGATAATTCCAAGAACCTAATGCTTGCTTCAATCCAAACATGGATCGAACAACTTGCAAACCTTGTTTGCTTGTTTGGATACGACAAAACCGCCAGGATGTGTATACATCCTCCAGAAGGCTTCCTTTTCAGGAAAGCAATTTTCCGTGGATTTACCGTGGCAACTGGAAAAAATTTGAATCGTAATCAACACAATATTGATAACAATACCTTTCCGCTAAAAGCCTAGCTTTATATGTTGGTATGTTGCCATCCATGTATGTCTTCCTTGAAGACTTATATAGTACCAGTAGGCACAATGCCTTGCGATACATCAATTAGTGTCCAAACTTGTTGAATTACATGGAATCCATTTCGGACTTATGACACTTTGTCATAATAGGGAGTCGATACCTTGTATCACTTCCTCATACGTAGTCAGTTGGTTACCTCAAAAGATTGACATCTTTACGAGGTGAGATCAGAAACCCATACCCCAGGTTGTTTTCTGACTCTCTCCGACTTACGCGGTTCTTGTGTATTCGAAGATTACTGGTAATAGTTTCATCATTGATGAACTATTTGTGTTCCAATAAGGAATGGGTGCCATGAATAGTATTACTCCGATTTTCATCGAGTTTTACTATCCTCCCACTTACCACTGCATATAGGTATTCCTCTTAGGAAAACCGCATGGCGAGCAATAATTAAAATTGTTCTCTTGTGAGTTGTATAAGTACAATACTTTGGTATCCCTAGGATAACCTACAATTGGCACTTATCCAATTTGGGTTTTAGTTTGGTATCATCCAAACATACGCCTAGCATCCCAAATTTTCAGGAATGAGAAACCTGGTTTCTTTCCCGTTCATATCTAATATCAAATCTGTCTAACAGATTTTATGGAACCTTATTCTAAATAAGTTCTGCACTGTTAATGCTTATCCATTGGAGGAAATGGTAGCTCAGAGCGACTCATGATTAACCTTTATCATGTCCAACAAAATTCGGTTACTCAGTTCGGACACACCGTCAAACTGACGTGTTCCGGGAGGAGTCCTCATTTGAAAGAATACTATATTCTTTCAAGTATACGAGAAACGTATTGCTTAAGTATTTTCCATTACGGTCTCACCGTGATGGTATAATACTTTAGCCGATCTGTTTGTCTATTTCGCGTCGAATTGAAAAAGTTTCCGATTTGTGTTTCTAGAGAAACACATAACCATAACGCGATGCCACATCCGTAAAGGTCACGAAATATTCATATCTTCTAGCCTAGCTAGACATGGGCCCATTTGCTTCACTATGAACTAGGGCTTACAGATCGGTGGCATTTGCACTTTTACCAAGTAAATGTGTTATAGGCACTTTGCCTAATAAACTAGATTCGTAGACTTTATTTGATTAGAATCAATCAGTCCTAGTACCCACTCTTCGAAAGTATGGATACATGAGTCTTGTTTAATTGTGTCCCAGACAACAATGCCACAAATTATTTTCTTCTGATCAAATCAGTTTGAGCTATTTGTTTGTCATTTAATATGTTTGAGATTTATTTATATTCAAAATATAAATTATGTTATTCACATCTAATGTGTTTATCTTAATATCATCTTTATATAATAAAACACTTTAGTGTTCTAGAATATAAAGGTTCATCCGTAACGGATTAAACACTGATATAGAGATAATGTTTCTAGTCAAACTAGTTACATTATAACAGTTTCCAAATTTAGGTACAAACCCGAGGGTAGTTCCTAAAATTAGGTATCTACGGTTAAAACAGCAACTTTCGTCCCGTTTCCAATTCACAGATAAATCTCTATGGAAGTCAGTATCCTGCTCAAAGCAGATTCTGAACACCAGTACATATTTATGTATCACACTAAGTATCTAAAATCCAATTTTAATACTAGTAGTATATATATTTATGACAAACATATTTGAAGTCAGAGCCTTGCTTGTCTTCAATTCCTTCATGTCTGCTTTGTTCAAACGGCAGTCACGCTTCCGCGATCCCGTTTGGCACATTTTAGGCAGACATTTTGGGTTATGTCTTAAATGTCAATCTTTCATGTCTGCTTGGATTATGTCTTAAATGTCAATCTTTCAAGTATATCTTGATTTTAATAGTCCAACATTTAATCAACGATTTAGGTACTATTTATTATAATGATTACAATATTCCAACTATTTAATCAACTATAATTAATTAAATCAAATATATTGATTACTATAATCCAATTATATAACCAACTATAAATGAATAGTTTGAATACAGTCCAACTGTTAATTAAAAACAACGTTTTAAATATTAGTCCAACTAACATTTAATTCATTTGACGAATGATATTTGTTTGAGCGCGTATGGCAAGTAATTAAACGAATATTGCAAATTCAATTCTTGCCTCCCACTATTTTTCGGCGAGCCTCTAACCCTCTGTCGAGTACTCGGGAAACCGTGTTTCCTAGTGGGCTAGGATCCCATTAAATATCACACAATCTTGACTTTGGCCAACAAATTGTATGATAATTAACTAGGTAGATCTCTAAGATCAATTGGATCTAATCCAATTCCTAGATCCAGTAGGGGGACTTCCAAGTCCGAAACATATATCTATATATGCCAATACATCCAATGTATTACCTAACCATTTTCCTCTGAATCAACTAAGCCTTGGCTTTGGCACAACAAACTTAGTGATCCCAGTTAAGCGCGACCCATTGACCATGGAAAGCTTCGTAATCAATGTCGATGGACAAGAAGTGGTCTTGACTTTGGCCAACAAACCACAACTTGGACAAGACACCAATATATAACAAAGCCTTCGTGATTCAACACATCCTCGACAGACAAAGGTCTTGACTTTGGCCAACAAACCAATGTCAATCTCGGATCTTGAGTGAGAATCACTCAATGGAAGGAAAAACGCTTAATATTTTGCGAGGGTTTTTCGTATGCAAATTGGCAACCAATTTATTATCTTCGTTAAGGTCTTGTCATTATACGCCCTTAAACATGCATTCTAAACACATAATAAAGCGCGTATAAATAAATAATAATGATATGCGGATGGATACTTTACACATTGATCCTAGATCAAATCTCTCTCTTCCTCTCTCCCGCTAGCACATGTATTTACTTCTACCTGTTACAGTACACTTTCTAAGAAACCTCATTTACATTGAGGGGAATAGGTGAGAAAAGAATACAAAGAGTATGGAGGTAATAAGGCTGGAAACACAGGTCTAATTAATAAATCAAATTTATTACAACAATTTCTAAAATTGTCCCCACCCATCTAATATCCATCCGATATACATTATTCATGCATCGCAACCATGTATTCCACAAGCATGTTATCAATCAATCTAATCAAATTAATTAATCTGATAATTAATGACCATCCAATGTTCAAACAACGATTTGATTTGCGCGAGTCAAACTCGTTTTGCGAATAAGTACTTAAAGTACGAATTCTCGAATTAAATTAAACTACAACATTAAATCCAATTCAATTTGTATTTAATTCTAATTCCACTATTTAATTCCAAATTAAATACTACACTTTATTAACGAACCTATACGACTTAAATTCCAAATTAATCGTTACGGGTCTCAAAGCCCGATTAATATCCAATATTAATTTAATTAAAGTCCAATGGGCTTTTAATTAATTTATTAAGGCGTGGACTTTTGGTCAACTCGGGTCAAACCCAATAACCAAAGTCCAATCCGGGAGTTACCCCCATAAGCCCAGAAATCAATTTAGGCCCATTAGGCCCAATTAAACTTTAAAGGTCCATTTGTCGCATTTGGGCTTATGGAGGCGGTTTTGGGCCAATTGGATCCAACCAATTTTGCCTAAATCCAACTTGGTACAACCAAGCCCAATAAGCCCAATTACAACATTTCAAGCCCAAATCCAATTTTAAGCCCAAATAATTAAATTAGCAAATTCCAAATTCCAAATTTAATTACACAAAGTGTATAACAAACAATTAATTACCCAAATCAATATTTCCAAAACTCAATTTTGTCTAATTAATCATGCTTATTTACATCAATTAGTGTCCAACACATTTTGATCAAAAAATCAAACCCAATATATGCTTCCAAAGTCTCGGCTAAAGGGGATTTTCAAAATAGATTCGGTTTTCAATCAAATTAAATCCACAATCAATATTTCCCGAATGATTTTAAACTCATCCCATGAATCAAAAAATCAAAAATCCAAGACATTTAGGGTTCATGAGTTTCGGCCAAGCCACAACAAATTGGGGAAAATGTTCCAAACACCTTTTCATCAAATTGATCCAATCAATCCTCAATTAAACATCAATTAAGCATATTAAATCTTCCAATTTCATTATTCATGCTCAAAATCATTTTTGCCCAATTTTAACCCTAAAACATTTTCATGCTCAATATTGGCTCATGATACCATTGTTGGAATTCTCTAAGTCCAAGGATTAATTATCAAGCAATGAAACAAGTGAATACAACAAAGGAGAATGGCAGAATCATACTCACAACATCGAACGGATTGGAAACTACGAAGAACAAAAATTTCTGCTCCTCCCTTTTTGCATTCGGCAGTGGGCTGTATTTTGATCTTCATTTTCGGCCATGGATGGGAGAATCAAGCTCCAAGCTTTCTTGTTTAATCATTCCATGCACACGAGTGGGTTTCCCTATCACCTACGGATGACTCTGGAGTGTGCTAGCACCTTGATTTTGCAACAAATCATCCCCAACTTCTCTCTTACTACTGCTCACGGTTTTGTGACAGAAAATAGAAGAGAGAAAGAGGCCATTGGGCGTGAATGAGGAAGAAAAGAGGTGAAGAGAGAGAGATAAGTTTTGTTAGATGGATTGTGTATCTAATACATAATTGAATTATTAATTCAATTACCAAAGTCAAGCCATCAAAAGCTTTAAACCACTCCCCATCAACTTACATCAAGTCAATCAAGTTGGTCAAGTCACATCACTTAAAGTGACATGTGATTTGATGCTTGATGTGACTAATGATTTGACGCTTGATTTGACTTGCGTGCCGCACTCGAATTCGAAATGCGAATGCGCTCGTAAACAATCTCGGGCTCAGTTTCGCTAATTCCAAATTAACGAATTTTCCGTTGCGACGTAATTAAATGATTATGCCTAGCGAAATCACTATTCATGTCTGTAGGACACAGAACTTGACGACGTTGTTCTAGGCTCGCGGCCTAGTTGGGAGTACGAAATAATATGGAGTCGCCACCCGGTGTGAACCGGGACAAAGATTTAAGGCCGCACTCACCCCTCGCAAGGGAAGACCTCAAACCGTTGCGTTCGGAATGGTCCCTTACTTATGCCACTTGTGATGATATGATTTGTGCAATGAATTAACCGAGTCTACTCAACATTCATGCTCAAAGGTCACTTAAATCTAATATGCTTTCATCAAATAACTCTTAATCTAAGTTTGCATGCTTGAAAGTAAGTCTTTAAACGGAAAACACAAACCAAACAATGAGCACATTCAACCATTCAATCAAAACAACAAATAATTACCTAAACATAGATATAAACTAAACAAAGTACCATGCATGAACAATAACATAATTATGCTTTGAAAATAAATAACGAACTAAATTAAATCATGCTTTAAATAATAAATAAATAACCTACGAACTTATAACATGCTCAAATAAAAAATTTGATGAGATGAGATACGTGTCTCTTAAGTGGTACGTGGCGTTGTATCCCGAGTACAAACCGCAATACCGTCCATTCGAAATCGGCTACGGAATTTACGTCCGAGTTTCCATCCGATATACCACAAAAGGGAACACATACCCCGCTCATCCAACAATCACATCATGCCTCAAGCGACTCTCATGCAATAATATTTTTAAAATAAACAAAATAAACGAAAGATAATAAATAAGAGAGTGCCATCATGTCTAACCTCTTTTGTCGTCTCACGAAAGGGCGTTACACGGCCGTTAGAAGGATTATTGCTCCGTAACTTTTCTGGTTCACTAATCCAATGTTTCTCCTCGCTGTTTCGCTTTTCGGGCTGCTGTTTTCACCCCGTTTTGCTGTTGTTTCCTCGCGGTTTTCTGAGACTGTTTATGTTATTATTCACTGTTTGGGGACTGTTTGGCTTACTGTTTTTTGGGTGGTTAAGGGTCGGTTTATAGGGCTGTGTGATTGTGTCTTGTTCGGCTTGGGGAAGGGCTGCGTTGCTTTGAGGAAAATTTGTGAGGGCTTGCTGGTCGTGAAGAATTAGGCAGGGGACATATGGCCTGTGATGGTTTTGTGTGTATCTGTTTGCGGCTTGAGGGTTCACATGGAGAACTGCTAGGTGTACCTGAGTGTGAGGTGGTGGGGCTAGTTTTTTTCGGCTAGTGGGGGCAGTTTCACTTGAATCCGAGGGTTCATGTGCATGGGGTTGATTTGTTTATAATTTTTGTTTGTTTGAAGAATGATAGGCTGGTGAGGGGCGTTTATTTGGCCGATATTGGTTGTGCTCCTTTTGTTGTTCACGTTTGTATTTGCTGGTTGAGGAACTTCTTTGTGTTTTGGCGTAAGTGGAGTTGCTTACGTGAGGGGCTCTTGAGGGGCTGCTGTTGTTTGTGAGTGGGAGTGAGGCGTGAGCAGCAAAGGTTATCATTTCTGATTTTGTGAGGGTTCTGCCGAGAGTGAGAGTTGCGAGAGGTCTGTGTTTGTTGTGGCTTTTTGTGTTGTGTATGTGCTATGTAGCTAGGCGTGAAGGGGCAAAAGGCTGATTTGTGGCGTTAAGGTTGGCTTAGGTTGTGGTCCATGCATGAGGCAGATGGTGGCGTGCGTTGCTATGTGAGTGTAGTATAGGGTTTGCTTTGTGTGTGAAGGGGCAAAATGCTGATTTGTGGCGTCAAGGTTGGCTTAGGTTGTGGTCCATGCGTGAGGCAGATGGTGGCGTGCGTCGCTATGTGAGTGGAGTAAAGGGTTTGCTTTGTGTGTGAAGGGGGCTTATGCGTGAGTGTGGTAGTGGCTTTTTGTGTGAAGGGCGCTTGTGCGTGAGTGTGGTATGTGGACGTGAGGCGTGAGTGGGGGCTAAAGGATGAAGTGGCGAGTGGGTTGTGGCTGATCTGTGACTTGGGTTTATTTTAGCTACGGTCGTGAGAGAGAAGGAATTTTTGGGTTCTGTTTGTTCTCAACGCCGTGTGGTTTTAGTGAAGGGCTCGATCAGGGAGAGAGATGGTGGCGTGAAGGAGGTGATGGGGAGAGATGAGTTAGGTTTTAGGGTTTGTGATGCCGTCCAAGTGAGAGAGAGAGGAGCTTCCGTGAGAGTGGTCAAGAAGAGAGAGGAAGATTCTAGGGTTTGTTGTTGTTTATATAGTGAGAGGGTAGGGTTAGGGTTTCTGCATGGGTTTATTTGAAAGGAAAGAAATCAATTAATTTATGTGTGTGTTTAATTTTAATTATTTAAGGCATGCAATTATTTAAATTAGGTGATTGATTTATTTAATTTTGAAATTTAATTTAATTAGATTTAGTTTAAATGGATTTTAATTTGATTTAGTTTAATTTCAATTTAGTTATTTAATTTGTGACTTGTATTTTAAATGTTTTAATTATTTAATTTGTGAGATGTGATTTAATGGGTTTGTTGGTGTTTTTAAAATAGAGGTCCAACAAGCGAACCCGCAAGCGAAACAAGCGAGTTAAATCCGACCAAAATACCAATTTCCAATTTGCCCTTCCGACGTCCGTTTCCCGTGGCTTTCACAATCAAAGAGGTAGTGTCTCCATACGAGACTCATTATCGTGACTTATATGTAAAAATGCAGTGCCTACAATCACCCCCACTTTGATGGGACTTGTGTAATGTGTAACAGTGACAATCCTATCAAAGTTATGCAATGTATTTTTACTTACCTGGCTCGCCAGCTGCCACCTGACTCGCCTGTTGCCTCGAACTAAGGTGATGATACAGTGGACCTCGATCCCGGGACGCATCCCAATAACTGCAACCGACAACGGGGGCCTCGACCCTGGGACGTATCCCAATACCGCTGACAATGTGGGCCTCGACCCTAGGACGCATCCCAAAAACCAAAGATGCAGTGGGCCTCGACCCTGGGACGCATCCCAATAACTGCAACCGAAAATGGGGGCCTCGACCCTGGGCTGCATCCCAATACCGCTGACAAAATATGGGCCTCAACCCTGGGACGCATCCCGAAAATGATGATGCAGTGGAAATCGATCCTGGGACGCATCCCAATAGCTGCAACCGATAACGGGGGCCTCGACCTTGGGACGCATCTTAATACCGCTGACAAAATATGGGCCTCGACCCTTGGACGCATCCCGAAAATGATGATGCAGTGGACCTCGATCCTGGGACGCATCCTAATAACTGCAACTAACAACGAGGGCCTCGACCCTGGGACGCATCCCAATACTGTTGACAAAATAGGCCTCGACCCTGGGACGCATCCCAATAACTAATGATGCAGTGGGCCTCGACCCTGGGACGCATCCCAAAACTGAAACTGAGGATAATGTGGGCCTCGGCCCTGGGACTCATCCCAAAATTGAAACTGATGATGATCTGGTTGTGCCATACCAAAGTTTATGCAATGCATTTTTACTTACCTGGCTCGCCAGCTGCCGCTTGACTTGCCCGTTGCTTTGAATTGAGTTGATCTGGTGGTACCATACCTGGCGTGTTAAACCTCATACCCGAGGTGTCGCTGTAGTGTCTCCATACCCGGAGTGTCATACCCGGCGTGCTAAAGCCCATACCCGAGGTGTCGCGGTTGCGTATCCATACCTAGAGTGTCGCAGTAATATCTTCATACCCAGAGTGCCATACCCGGCATGCTAAACCCCATACCCGAGGCGTCGCGGTCGCGTCTCTATACCCAGAGTGTCGCAGTAATATCTCCATACTCGGAGTGCCATACCCGGTGAAATTGATACTGATGTGTCTCCATACCCAGAGTGCCATAACTGGCAAGACTGCCCGGCTTGTTCATTCCCAAACTGTGTTTCCATTCTCGGAGTTCCATTCCCGGCTTGTTCATTCCCGAACTGTGTTCCATTCTTGGAGTGCCATTCCCGACTTTGTTCATTCCCGAACTGTGTTTCCATTCTTGGACTGCCATTCCCGAACTGTGTTTCCATTCTTGGAGTGCCATTCCCGACTTGTTCATTCCCGAACTGTGTTCCATTCTTGGAGTGCCATCCCCGGCTTTGTTCATTCCCGAACTGTGTTTCCATTCTTGGAGGGCCATTCCCGAACTGTGTTTCCATTCTTGTAGTGCCATTCCCGGCTTGTTCATTCTCGAACCGTGTTTCCATTCTTGGAGTGCCATTCCCGGCTTGTTCATTCCCGAACCGTGTTCCATTCTCGGATTACCATTCTCGGCTTGTTCATTCTCGAACCTTGCTCTATTCTCGGATTACCATTCTCGGCTTGTTCATTCTCGAACTCTGCTCCATTCTCGGGTAGTTCATTCTCGAACCTGCTCCATTCTCGGATTACCATCCTCGGCTTGTCTATTCTCAAACTTTGCTCCATTCTCGGATTACCATTCTTGGCTTGTTCATTCTCGAACTCTGCTCCATTCTCGGATTGCCATTCTGAGGTAGTTCATTCTCGAACCTACTTCATTCTCGGAATACCATCCTCGGCTTGTCTATTCTCGAACTCTACTCCATTCTCAGATTACCATTCTCAGCTTGTGATGCAATGGGCCTCGACCCTGGGACTCATCCCCAAAACTGATACTAACGTGGGCCTCAACCCTGGGACTCATCCCAAAAACTGATGATGTTGCGGGCCTCGACCCTGGGATTCATTCCCGAATTCATTCTAAAACTCTGACGATGTGGGCCTCGACCCTGAGATTCATTCCAAAACTCTGTTGATATGGGCCTCGACCCTGGGATTCATTCCCGAAACTATACTGATACGGGCCTCAACCCTGGGACTCATCCCCGAAACTGACTGATATGTGGGTCACGACCCTGTGACTCATCCCCAAAACTGATGCTGATGTGGGCCTCGCCCCGGGACTCATCCCCCAAATCTGATACTGACGTTGATGTGGGTCTCCACCCTGGGACTCATCCCCAAATCTGATATTGATGCTGTGGGCCTCGCCCCCAAACTGATACTGATAGGAGCCTCGCCCCGAACTTTTACTGATATGGGCCTCGCCCCCAAACTGATACTGATGTGGGCCTCGCCCCCAGGCTGAAACTGATGTGGGCCTCGCCCCAAACTGATATGGGCCTCGCCCTAAACTGATACTAATGTGGGCCTCGCCCCCAGATTGATGCTGATGTGGGCCTCGCCCCCAGACTGAAACTGATGTGGGCCTCGCCCCAAACTGATGTGGGCCTCACCCTCAGACTGATATGGGCCTCGCCCCAAACTGATACTGATATGGGCCTCGCCCCCAGACTGATACTGATGTGGGCCTCGCCCCAAACTGATACTGATATGGGCCTTAAACCTGGGATTCATCCCCAAAATTGAAACTGATATGGGCTTCAACCCTGGGACTCATCCCCAAAACTACTACTCATATGTTGCTAATTCTGGTTGGCTTGTCTTTGCCACTTTCTCTTTTTTGTCTTTGAAACCTGTGAATACAAAACAAAACAAACACAAAAAAAGAATGCAAAATGTGTTACGTGTATGCATGCATGCATGAATGAATTTCCTATTCCGCTGGGTTAGGTCTTCCGCCAGTTCTCCAGGTGATTGCTCAATCTTCTCTCTGGTCTCATGGCTCAATTCCTTGTTATACTTCTTATTTACGGGGTGGTAGACTGGTCGCTCCTAGTCTTGGTTTGGCTTTCTACTCTCTACTGTTTGCACTTAGTCAAGGTGAACCACATGGTGGGGCTTTCTATATCAACAGGCTATATTGCAAGCTACATAATAGTCCCAATAGTTATACATATTATCGTCCTCAAGGAATGCCCAGTAATGAAACCAGAGAACATTCAAAACACTCAACGCAACTCAAATCTGAGTTTTTGAATAAATGATCTAAGACAGACTCAAAGTGTGTGTGTGCAAAGGTTCATTTGCAGCTTGATCCTTAAGTAAGATAACTCAATGATTTCGTTTCAAAAATCAGGATCGATGGGTCAAACCAACCTAGATATCTCAGTTATGCCTGCAGTTGCTTTTCTGTGCTCAATATGGTATGGTTTTCTTTCTATTTTGTCTCTTTTTTTTTTTCTTGAACTTTTTTTTTTTTCCTTTCTCTTTTTTCAACACACCTACTCTGTAAGGTAGCATTTCTCCTAATGGTGGTCCTAATACTCGCCCATGGGTAGCTTCACGCTTATCAGTTATAGGTGGTTCAAAATTTTTTCCTTAGAGACTTTTCTTTTATTTTCAACCATACCACACATCATAACATAAGCAAATCAAGATAGACATCTAAGCAAATGGTCATTCACCGACCCACAATTTCTTCGACTAGTCACTTTGCTAACTACTCAGGTTTTCACTGCTAAGAACCATAATCAAGTGCTTACGAGTCTAACATAGATCGATTACTCAAATTATCAGATAAAAGCACGTCAAATGTTTATCGTTTCTAAGGTTTCACCCTAAAGCAATCAATTTCATCATCGGACTTATGTCTAACTATCAAAGACTAAAAACAAACAACAATTCTTTTTTTTTCTTTCTCTTTTTTTTTCTTTTTTTTGAATGCTCCCCCAATGGTCTTTCTATCCTTGCCGTAAGGTTTTCTGTTTCTCGATTTCCTTTTCCCTGCTATCCATGTTTGCTAAACTCCTCTTGACAAACTTTTTTTTCTTCTCTAACCCAACGGATATCTATGATGGCTTTTAAGACACGGGGTTAACATGATGCGTGTATGCATGAGATGCATGAGATACGTGCAATGTATGTAATATATAAGCCCATTTAAAAATTTTTACACTAGTTGGCCCATTATCATTTTAAAGTATTCAATCATACTATTGCGCGGTGAAAACTTGTCCCAGTTGAAAAGGCCCAACAGGTTTACACTTTGCGATAACATGGCTAAACAACTTCAAATGATAAGAGGCCCAAACATAAAATGGCCCATCGATATTTTAGAAGCTTTTGGCCCAACTGTCAAAGGACACGAACTCGTCCCAGTTTAAATGGCCCAACAAGTTCACATCTTTTGACAAAAGGTCCAACTGAATCCAAATGGCGACGGTCCAAAACATCAACATAAAAAAAATAATTTCTACTAGTTCTACGACTAAGGTTCACATGTGGGTTTACGGGAGTGCGGACAAAGGCTCTCGCTGACGAAGGCTCTCGCTGACAATGCCTTTAACTAAACCCCTTCAACCCACTGTAGACACGGTTAATTAAAGCACAAATCCAAACATTACAAGACATTATTTCGGGGCCGATTCTCTATGCCCAGTGGAGTCGCCAGACTGTGGGACACAGAACTTGACGATGTTTGCTCTAGGCTCGCGGCCTAGTTGGGAGTACGAAATAACATGGAGTCGCCACCCGGTGTGAACCGGGACAAAGATTTAAGGCCGCACTCACCCCTCGCAAGGGAAGACCTCAAACCATTGTGTTCGGAATGGTCCCTTACTTATGCCACTTGTGATGATATGATTTGTACAATGAATTAACCGAGTCTGCTCAACATTCATGCTCAAAGGTCACTTAAATCTAATATGCTTTCATCAAATAACTTTTAATCTAAGTTTGCATGCTTGAAAGTAAGTCTTTAAACGGCAAACACAAACCAAACAATGAATACATTCAACCATTCAATCAAAACAACAAATAACTACCTAAACATAGATATAAACTAAACAAAGTACCATGCATGAACAATAACATAATTATGCTTTGAAAATAAATAACGAACTAAATTAAATCATGCTTTAAATAATAAATAAATAACCTACGAACTTATAACATGCTCAAATAAAAAATTTGATGAGACGAGATACGTGTCTCTTAAGTGGTACGTGGCGTTGTATCCCGAGTACAAACCGCAATACCGTCCATTCAAAATCGGCTACGGAATTTACGTCCGAGTTTCCATCCGATATACCACAAAAGGGAACACATACCCCGCTCATCCAACAATCACATCATGCCTCAAACGACTCTCATGCAATAATATTTTTAAAATAAAAAAAATAAACGAAAGATAATAAATAAGAGAGTGCCATCAGGTCTAACCTCTTTTGTCGTCTCACGAAAGGGCGTTACACGGCCGTTAGAAGGATTATTACTCCGTAACTTTTCTGGTTCACTAATCCAACGTTTCTCCTCGCTGTTTCACTGTTGTTTCCTCGCGGTTTTCTGATCACTGTTTTGGTGTATTATTCACTGTTTGGGGACTGTTTGGCTTACTATTTTTTGGGTGGTTAAGGGTCGGTTTATAGGGATGTGTGATTGTGTCTTGTTCGGCTTGGGGAAGGGCTGCGTTGCTTTGAGGCAAATTTGTGAGGGCTTGCTAGTTGTGAAGAATTAGGCAGGGGACATATGGCCTGTGATGGTTTTGTGTGTATCTGTTTGCGGCTTGAGGGTTCACGTGGAGAGCTGCTAGGTGTACCTGAGTGTGAGGTGGTGGGGCTAGTTTATTCAGCTAGTAGGGGGCAGTTTCACTTGAATCTGAGGGTTCATGGTGCATGGGGTTGATTTGTTTATAATTTTTGTTTGTTTGAAGAATGATAGGGCTGTTGAGGGGCGTTTATTTGGCCGATATGGGTTGTTGCTCCTTTTGTTGTTCACGTTTGTATTTGCTGGTTGAGGAACTGCTTTGTGTTTTGGCGTAAGTGGAGTTGCTTACATGAGGGGCTGCTGTTGTTTGTGAGTGGGAGTGAGGCGTGAGCAGCAAAGGTTATCGTTTCTGATTTTGTGAGGGTTCCACCGAGAGTGAGAGCTGCGAGAGGTCTGTGTTTGTTGTGGCTTTTTGTGTTGTGTATGTGCTATGTGGCTAGGCGTGAATGGGCCAAAGGCTGATTTGTGGCGTTAAGGTTGGCTTAGGTTGTGGTCCATGCGTGAGGCAGATGGTGGCGTGCGTTGCTATGTGAGTGGAGTAAAGGGTTTGCATTGTGTGTGAAGGGGAAAAAGGATGATTTGTGGCGTCAAGGTTGGCTTAGGTTGTGGTCCATGCTTGAGGCAGATGGTGGCGTACGTTGCTATGTGAGTGGAGTAAAGGGTTTGCTTTGTGTGTGAAGGGGGCTTATGCGTGAGTGTGGTAGTGGCTTTTTGTGTGAAGGGCGCTTGTGCGTGAGTGTGGTATGTGGACGTGAGGCGTGAGTGGGGGCTAAAGGATAAAGTGGCGAGTGGGTTGTGGCTGATCTGTGACTTGGGTTTATTTTAGCTACGGTCGTGAGAGAGAAGGAATTTTTGGGTTCTGTTTGTTCTCAACGCCGTGTGGTTTTAGTGAAGGGCTCGATCAGGGAGAGAGATGGTGGCGTGAAGGAGGTGATGGGAGAGATGAGTTAGGTTTTAGGGTTTGTGATGCCGTCCAAGTGAGAGAGAGAGTGAGCTGCCGTGAGAGTGGTCAAGAAGAGAGAGGAAAATGTCTAGGGTTTGTTGTTGTTTATATAGTGAGAGGGTAGGGTTAGGGTTTCTGCATGGGTTTATTTGAAAGGAAAGAAATCAATTAATTTATGTGTGTGTTTAATTTTAATTATTTAAGGCAAGAAATTATTTAAATTAGGTGAGTGATTTATTTAATTTTGAATTTAATTTAATTAGATTTAGTTTAATGGATTTTAATTTGATTTAGTTTAATTTCAATTTAGTTATTTAATTTGTGACTTGTATTTTAAATGTTTTAATTATTTAATTTGTGAGATGTGATTTAATGGGTTTGGTGTGTTTTAAAATAGAGGTCCAACAAGCGAACCCGAAGCGAAACAAGCGAGTTAAATCCGACATAAATACCAATTTCCAACTTTGCCCTTCTGACGTCCGTTTCCCACGGCTTTCACAATCAAAGAGGTAGTGTCTCCATACGAGACTCATCATCGGGACTTAATGTAAAAATGCAGTGCCTACAACGTCGTTAAAGAATTAATTCTAAATTAATTCGTTCGCCTGAATTAAAATCTAATTTTAATTCCGCGTCGAAATCCAATTTCTTATAATATATCAAATATATTATTTAATTGATTAATTCTAAATTAATCGTTATCTCTCTTTAATTGATATTTTATCCTAGATAAAATATCTCCATAATTAATCCCATATTAATTTTCTCTCTCTTCTAATTAATCCCAGATTAATTAAAGTGTGAGTCATACGTCATCAGTGAATCTTCGGGAAGCGGCCCATGAGATCCCCGGATATGTTGGCAGTAAATTCGGTCGTCGGACTATCCGAACACGTAAGTACCTCGTACTACGTTTATACCGATTTACTAGACAAGGTTGGCTTCTAGCAAAGCGCCATGCCTACCCAATTCTCCAGAAATATCCTTACAGGAATAAATGATCTATATCAGGCGTAGTATACATAGTATTGCGTATGTCGATCCAGTATCGGATGATCATGTGATAGGCCTGGGGCTGGAATTGTGTCTGCCCCGTACGAAACACATGTCGGATGTCTGGTAACTAGTCTCTATAATTGGATATACATGACCTTGTCATAATATCCCGATAGCTGCAGCATTTAAGAGAACCAGTTCTGTATCCTACATGACCATCATCTCCATATGACTGGAGTGATACTTCCGTCTTGACATCACAGCCAATATACTACGATTCTCGTTATACCCAGAAGAGGCGTACAGAGAAACCGGTTAAAGCCCTGGACGACAAAAACCAAGTATATTGATTATCGCAAGTATTAGCGGTGCAAGTCTCAGGTTAAGACCAAATACACCTACCCTGATTTCGGACTTCCATAGACACATAGGCATACTACCAATGGAATTCCGAGAGGGTCTATCCAGAGTGAAGCTGTTTCCCGTACCATCGGTAAAACACAACCTCCTGTTACACTTGCATGAGTATCATATACCCAAATAAATGAGAACTATGTCGTTATGCCCTCACAACACGCACAAGTGTAATACTAGTATTTTACGCATTTATCGATGTCCAATCTCGACAATGCTGTGACTAGGGATATTAATGATTAATCCTTCATGGACTGATACTGTCTCATATTATTCTCAATCCAGGAACTAATCATAGGGACCTCCTATCATTTATACATCTTGGTGATCTAATCACAAATGATAAGAGTGCAATCTCCTTTGTCACACATTTAATTTGTACAACACCATGATCTGTACAAATAGTGACGCTATGGGTCATAATTATCCAACATTGAATTATTTAATTTGTAAATTCTCCATAAAATTGACTAAAATGGATTTTCATATGCTCAGTTGGCAGGTATTATCAACATGCATGGTAACATACAGACATAAGCTGTAATTGAAAAGTTTGTAATATTTAGTACTCTAGTTTAATTGGAGGAAGCATCTCAAAAAGCAATGGAGTAAAAAAAAACAACGTCTGAGATCCGAGCTATTAAGTCCGTAGGGGTGTTTTAACACCTAGTGCCCTAAAGCCAACTGGTTTGGGAGTCACTGGCCCAAGCTCGCTACATGGATCAAGGATGTTGCAAATATATATATATATATATATGAAGTCTGAGTAATTAAGTCCGTAAGGGTGTTTTAACACCTGGTGCCCTAAAGTCAACTTGTTTGGGAGCCACCGACCCAACACTCGCTATATAGATGGAAGATATTGTATATAAATAAATAAAAAAATCAATCAAAAATCAAAGAAAAAATCAGAAAAATCAGAAAAAATTATTCAATTGCCAACAAAAAGATGTGAATTGTGATAAAACTTTAGGACAAAAATATTACTCTCTTATCAACTGCACTTGTAACTATTGTGGGTAAAAATGAGTTGTTTAATATTTTGTTGGCTGTGTATATGGAAAATGGTAAATATAACTGGAGAATTTACTTATTCGGTAATTTAGAAAGAAAGAAAACAACTAGTGATTTGGATTAGAAGTTTCACCTGATTAGTCACTAACTTCTTTATTCTCTTTTCTCTTGTCTTTTTGCTTTTGTGTGCATTAGTTTCACTACCTTTTTTACTTTTGTAAAATGTTTGTTGGTATCATTGTTGTAAACCCTCACGAGACTACAACTCGTCCACTAAGGAAACCTACGGGTTGAAAGGCTTGTTGCATACGCTAAATACAACCGTGATCCCTACAAAAGTGGCTTAGTTAAATTTTATTTTAAAGATGTTATATTATTTTATCTGTATTTTGCTCGAGGACTAGCAAAATGTTAGGTTTGGGGGAGTGATGAGTTGTAATTATATCACTATTTTCCACTAATTTAACTTATATTTTGTATAGTTTCTTGAGTTTTTTTGAATATTTTGATGTGTTTTGTGTTATTTTGTAGATAAATAAAGTTTCAGGACTCTTTGGAGGTGATTTGGGGCCAAAATAGTGAAAAACGGACAAATGGACATTTTCTTAATTTTGCGCGTCGCGACGCCTAAAATGCGCCGCTCCATGCTAATGTGCGTCGGGTCCACATGTCATAATCTGAGAAGTTTGACTTTTCTAATGTGCGCCGTGCCACGTGTCACCATCACAGCCGATCTTCTAACGTGCGCCACGCCACGTGTCATCATCCTACGGTGCCGACGATCGCAATCACCACGTGTCACTCCACATGTCAGCCACGTCATCATCCACATCAGCAGTTGACTGAGTCAACATGCCATGTCATCGCCACATCATCATCAGCCAATCATGAAGTGCCATGTGTCACAATCCTACGGTGCCGACAATCACTTTCACCATGTGTCGCCACGTCATCACCACGTCAGCGCCATGTCAGCATAATCATTGAGTTGCCAGCCGCCTTTCCACGTGTCACCTTATCACCTTATCGATAATGCCACGTGGAAGATAAAAATCTGAAGACAACGAACCAGAAGCTGAAACGTCGCGCGTCGCGACTCGAGAAGCCTACCGAGGCCTATAAATTCAGCTCGAGGTTTCAGTTTTAGATGTACCTTCCTCTCTGAATTCTCTGATGTAAATTGGGAGTTTTCTATCTAGTTTCTTTTAAATTTCAATTTTGTAATTAATTTTAATTACGTTCTGAAATAATAATTTACTTTCTTTACTTTTTCAGTTTTTACTATTCAGCTATGAAGATGTAACTTCCCCCTGCTAGGGTGAAAGGTAAAACTTTTATTACTACTATTTAGATTAATCTCCCTTAAATATAATATATTCATTATTTAAAATTTGACTTAATGAGGATACCGCTATATTGGTCGGTTGGTAATTCATTTTAAACTAGTTTAAACCTGACTAAGCAAGGATACCGCCAGATTGGTCGGTTGGTAATTAAATATTCTTACCGCCTATATGGCAGGTTCATGGACAAAATTTTGATACCGCCTTTATGGCTGGTCGGACTAAATTTGACTTAATCAGGTTACCGCTTATATGGCTGGTTGATAAAATCATCACAAGTTAATATATTATATTAAGGGAGATATCTAAATTAGTAGTGATAAAAGTGTATCCTTTTACTCTAGCATTTTCTTTTATTGTAATTTTCTTTATTTACTTTCTAGCATTTTACTTTTCAGCATTTTTACTTTATGTCTTTTATTTTACTAGCCCTAGTTATATGTCGTAACTAAGTTAGTTATCTGAGGTTGTGATGACTTCTAATATCACCGGTTTATAAGGGGTTATTTTATAGTTTGGGCAATTTAAAGGTTTACTTATTAAGTCTTAAGCTTAATGCGTCTTGTTAATTGGAAACTAATAAGATTGATCTGGTAAATCTAAAATAAACTTGACAAAGGAATTTTAGGTTTCAGCCTTAGACTTAGTAACCCACGATCTTCCTTGAAGATAGATAACCCTTTAATAGATTTCCTTACAAGATAGACATATACCTGTCGGGCGGGGGTAACCTTTATTGGAACTTAATCTTAATGAATCCAGGTAATTTGGTTGGCATAGACATATGGTTCAATTGGGTTATACTGGGTATTTGAGTCTGACCATCGACAAAGGCTTTCGCATAATTTCGTGTTCCAGGTTAGTAAACCGATTTATTACACAAACATGAAATAACCACTTCATCTTTTAAAAGATATTAGAAAGATTCGCAACCCTAGATAGTTCCTTAATATTGAATTTTCTTAAATTTACTTTCGTGAAATTTTATTTACTTGTTTTTAAATTCAAAATCATCACAATTTCAAATCAATCAATCAACCTGTTAGATACTAGTAATCATTTGACCTCATAAAATTAATAAATTAGGTATTAAGTCCTCGTGGGATCGATACTTTTTATACTACTTGAACGATACGTGCGCTTGCGTTATACGCGTGTGAAAGCACCGGTCAGTTTCCATCCGATATACCGCAAGGGATAATAACACACATAAACATTAATGCAATGTAAATAAAAAAATAGGCATGAAATAATATAATAATGCATATGCTGATAATCACCAACATGAACAAATAAAATGAAGGCGAAATAATAAATAACAATAAATTAAAAAAAGATAAATAAACTAGATGCGAATAATAAAATAACGATTAATAAATAAATAAATAAAGATAAATAACGGAATGCCAAGAAAGAAAAAATGTGACCACAAATCTGGCCGTCTTTAAAGTAGGACTTTGCATACCCGGCTGGACGTATTTCACGTCCAGCCAGTCATGCCATGTCCGGAACTATAAAAATAAATAGGGTGCCCTCAGGTCTTACCTTTTAAGTTACTTTCTCGGAAGTGCGTTAGGCCGTCGCTGGAAGGATTAAATATTGGTTTCAAGGTTTATGTTTTGCTGTTTGTTGCTTGCTGTTTACTGTTTTACTATTTTTTGGTTGCTGTTTCTGGTTTCTGTTTTTTGGTTGATGTTTTGCTGGTTTGCTGGTTGCGCTATTTGGTATATTCGGTTGTGTTTTGGCTACTGTTTTTGGTTATTTTTTATTGCTGTTTTTGGCTGCTGTTTTTGGTATTTTTTGGCTGTATTTTTGCTATTTTGGGGCTGCTGTTTTGGTTGTTTTGTGGCTGCTATTTTTGTTATTTTTGGGCTGATGTTTTGGTTGTTTTTGGCTGCTGTTTTTGATGATTTTTGGATTGCTTTTGGGACTGTTTTTCACGGTTTTTGGGTTATTTTTGCTGCAATTTTCAGTGATTTTTAGGTTGATTTTGGGGCTATTTTTCACGGTTTTTTACACTATTTTTGGGTTGTTTTTGCTGCTATTTTCGGTGATGGCTTATGGCTTTTTTTCTTGTGTGTTTCGGTGATTGCTTGAGGATTTTTTGTTTGTTGTTTCGGTGGAAGAAGAAGAAATGATCCTTAGGGTTTTGTTTGTTGAAGTTCACGTCCCAAGTCCCCTCGCAAGTTTGGTGATTGCTCATTTTTATAATGACAAGGGATTTCCCAATCATGGAAATAAATCACATTAATTTGGGGAATATATTATTTTTGGATACAATCTCATATATTTGGTGATAAGAATGTACCAAATCTTGTTAAATTGGATGGGATCCTAAAATCTCACTAAATTGGAAAGTGTTGATTAAGGGATTTGCACATGTGAATTGCATGGGATTTCATATCTTGTTAATTTGGAAGGTGTTGATGAGGGGATTTGCACATGTGAATTGCATGGGATTTTATTTATTTGGGGTAGATTTGGGCGTGCATGGGAGATTTTGGGTGTTTGCATGGGCCTTGGACGTGTATGGGGGGTTGCATGGGCTTTGGGCCGAATGGGTTGCAGGGGCCGAGGCTAAGGTTTGAAGTAGAAACTGACTAGTGCGTTCGAATCTAATGAAATGCTGATTTTGGGGGTTTTCATTCCTTCCGGCATTCATTTTTCACAACTTCAGCAATTTTTCAAGTAGTGCCTCCATACGAGGCTAATCATCGGGCTCATGCAAAAATACAGTGTTTATAGTGTAGGAGTGTTGGGAATGTATTTGGACAAACTAGACATTGAAAATTTGATGTTGAGGCCTGAAAATATGGGAGGGTCATGACGCCAACAGGATAGAGTCATGACGCATAAGGATCAGAGGCTCACTGCCTTGGGCCTGGTTGTATGAGCATCATGACGCTCAGTATTTGACGTCGAGATGTGAGATAAGCAGTGGCTCTGCCTCAGGTCTGATCAGGTGGGCATCGCGATGTGTAACGTCTAACATCGTAATGCAAAACAGAACATGCTCTCTGCCTAGCTCTGCTTGCTTATGTGTCGCAACGCGCCCAAGCATCGCGACATGATACAAAAACACTTACATACCATTTCAATTCCAACCTAGGATGTTAGGGACCACCCTAAGAGTTTCGTATCAGTCCATATATTCGCATTATGTTATGTTACAAACATCATACACCTTGTAGTGTTAATAGTCAGTTGAATTGAGAAACCTAGCCTATTTCTGAAGCATGCCTCACTGTACATATGCTTATCAAGTTTACCAATTATAGATCATTGCAGGAACTGTAATCTCCTATGACAAAGTAAAGTAATGCCAGCCAGATTCCAAATCAGTGAGTGGACTCTTTTCTCAACTTGTGTTTACTTATATGTTTTTGAGTTGAAACTTACTTTTCCACATTTAGGGCTTTAGCCAAGTTTATCTAAGATATTTTATGAATAAAGATGTTTCGAGAATTGTGTTAGAAAAAGATGATTTTCAAAGCATGATTTTGGTGATTTTTTAAGGCATGAGGGAGAAACCCACCTCAGTTGTAACTTGACACATATATGGAATTGGCAGACACAGATATTATGTGCACACGCAGTTCAGGACTAGGGATGATAGATCCACATAGATCCCAGATTTTGGGTTAGGAGGGTAGCATAGATCCGCACCCCGGCTCCAGTTCTATGACTTGGGGGACGGCGAGATGAAAAGCCCCAAGACCACCAGATTATGTGCATGGGGGACGGTGAGACGTAACGCCCCCATGCACCAGATATTCAGATACAGTTATTCAGATATAGATTTCTTAGAAACGGATTTACAAAAACAGAATTTTCAGAAAACATAAGTTTTATGAAAAAAGTTTCAGAGAAGATTTTCCAGAATAGTTTAGTAGAAAGAGTTGTGTTTTCAGATAAGAAATATATTTCATAAAAGATTATTTTCTGGGAGGATTTTCGATTTTTAAAGCCATGAATTTTCAGGAAGAATCAGTTTTTATTTTAAACTGTCAACTCACTAGATCATTTAAACGATCTAACCCCATATTCTCAGTTTCTTATTTTACAGGTATTCCCGGAGGACAAACTCGAGAGGATGGATACTGATGGAAGTCACTAGAGGGTCTGAGTCCACCAGATCATGTAACAATACAGTCGTAGTCAAGTAAAGTCATATGTTGGATACATGTATAGTTGTGATTTTGTGTGTAATGAGACAATATGTCCATGAACAGAGTTGTAAAAAGAAGTATTATTAAGAGAACAATTATGAGTTCTGATTTGCATATCATGTTTATGAGTTGGGCAATGGTCCCTATACATGAGTTTGTATTTCCAAATGACTTTTACAGTATTAATCAAAGTCAGAAAATCAGAGGCTCGGGGGGGATAGATCAGTCTATCCCTATCGGTAGCATCTTCGAGAGAGGGATGTTACAAAGATGGTATCAGACCATGGTCTAGGGAGTTAGTTACTACAGTGGGCAGAGTGTTGGGGTCTTGTATATGTAGTATGCTCGGGATACTAGTATGTGAGGCATTACCTCTCCAGTATCTGATCCTCGAGTATGTTCTCAAGTTCTACAGAAAAGTTAGTAAGATTTCCAAAAATCATTCGAATATCATTACTTATCAAAAGCAACCATAATCCTTGTTCCAATATAGAATCCTTATGTAGTCATCTTAGTTTATCATCAGAAGTTCAAGATAAGCTATGAGAACAAATAATAAGTTCTAAGAGAATTCCCTCAAAAGATTAGAAAGAAAACGCTATAAGAAAATTAAGGGAAGATGCATAGATGTTTAAGTAACCATATGCAATAAAAGATAGAGATACAAAATCAGATAAATAAGGAAATGTCAGAACCTATAGTAGTAAGGAGAATAGAATAAGTCTGAGCAAGAGTAAAATGTCGAGTAGAGCTCAGTAAAGTTTTTCCTTCCAAGTAATATTTCGTTCATCTTTAGAAAATTATTCCAAGTTGATCCAATAGCCATAGAGTAACTCGCATAGACAGCAACCTCCCCAAATACTTAAGGATAGTCATGAAAATAAAAAAGCAAGAAATCAAGATTTTTCAAGAGTTTCCCATAGACACAAGGTGCCAAAAAAGATGTAGGGATTCTAGACACCAAAACCTAGACTCGTAAGAGATATAGTGAATGAACGTCGTAAAGGAAAAACATTAGTTTCCTTGACCAAGGAACCTGATGTAGATAAGGCCCTAAACTACCCAGATTTTGAATCTCACAATAATATCAAATAAGGAAGTTGTCATGATTAAGCATATCCCATACCTATCTTACATGAGTAATAGACTCCACCGGGACACAAAATATCAGAATAAGGACATCGATGTCCATCAAAATGTAAGATGCCTGTTCCAGCCCTTCCCAACCTAGATAGAGATAACCGTAAGAAAACTCAGTGCCCATAGTGATATATTTTGAGACACAAGTAACAGAAATTGAGAGATAGTTCACTCAGAAAGAGACCAAATGGGCTTTTAAAGGCTAGAAAAGTAAGAACCTGACATAAGATAAGATTGGCAATTGGCCACACTAGTAAGAATCCTTAGATTAGAACAATTCCAGTAGAGATCCATGTAAGTTAAAAAGACAGACCCGTGAGGTTGGAGACACTCAGGAGTTGGCAAAAGTATCAGTACGAACAGTAAGATTAAATGACATAGTTGTAGCCTATAGCAAGAGCAGAGAGCATAGATCTAGAAAGTGGCCAATAGAAATGAACCACCACTAGCCTCGACAGCACGGCTTAGAGCCAAGAGATATGATTTGAAAATAATAAAGAAGGGTATGGAAAGGGACAAGGGAGTTCAGTACGCTTAGTGACATAGGTAATGTAGCTTGGAGACAACAACGTAAATGGAAACTTAAGAATAATTGGTAAAAGTGGTGGAACCCTAAGATAAGGAAGAGTTGATGCAGATTCCAGCAAAAAAGACAATAAATTTTATTTCCAGTAGTTCTACTCTATGAAGTATATGGACATCTAACTAGATATGCGAGCATGTGTTCACCCCCAACTTAGAGCCCAGTAAGAAGTTGAACAAGTAAATAAGAGTGTCTGATAGGATGGATAGATTTCGAGACAGCAAGATAGTCAAACCAAGAAGTTCAACAGAACCAAGAGAAGAATCAGAAGATAGTAATATTTTGTACTAGATAGAATAATCTGAATTCATAGTAAATCTAGTTGAATCTAGAAGAAATAACCCACCCTTTCGTAGAACGAACAACCTTCAAGAAAGTAAAGGCTCAAATGAGTAAGGAACCATAATAAGAAACATAGAGAATGACCTCATAAGTTAGAGATACGATTTATAAATAGCCCTTCATTATACTAGAATGGAAGGACTAGTAAGAGAATAGCACCCGAACTAAAAGTATTAGTGGTGATACCCTAACCTGTCAAATATGATGTAGAGCTTCCAGGGAAGTAATGACTAAGAGGGTTAAGAAACTGAGATTAGTAGGAAGAATAACAGAGGTAGTACGACATGAGTTTGAAAGAGCATGACCCTTAAGAAGGTTCTCAGTAATAGGTAGTAAGACCAATAGTCGGAAATGAATCAGAAGTAAAATCCAAGAAGGAAATTTAGATAGTACCTCGTAGAAGTACCTTAGTGTGGGATCCAGCACCAGATATGTAAACACGTGAGTCCTAGGCTATAGATGAACAGCACGTGCAACTACAGCACATGTAGCTAGTGAGATCACCACAAACAGAAAGGCTTCAGGACCAATCCCCACCCTCCCAACCTTCGTTAGACAACAACAGCAAAGATGGACCTCGATGCTCGCCTCAAGATACTCCCAGAAATAAGTGAATGCGTAGTGGAAGGAGACTGAAACATAAAACCTTCAGATTTAGTACAAAAGCATAATAGAATAGGAAAATAGCTCTAAGTAAAAGATTTAAGAAAGAACTTGTCTAGATGAAACGATGAAGAGAAAATGTATTAATCAAACAATGATGAGAATACAAAAGAATCAGCATTAAACATGACTAGGGGCATTAAAAGATAATATCATTCGGATAATGAGACAGAGACATAGACCACATAAGTTCCAGGTATAGAATAGAGCAGGAAAGAAGACGTAAATGACAGCAAGTAAAATTTTTGGAGGTGGAACTATCGAGATAAGACGACAATAGAAAGAAGATACTAGATAAACAATGACATAAGTGCATAAGTGCTAAGATAGACTTCGATGGTTAAGTTCAGTAGTACTGCAGAACAGCAAGCTTTCTCAGCGTCGAAATAAGACTCAAATTTCATCAGAAAGGAAACGGAAGGAAGGTAGCGAGTATAACCCATAAGTTCCCATGCAATATACCTAGCTAAGAAATAAGGTAAATGTTGGGTTTTCTAGGTTATCCCAAAATCAAATTAAGCGATGAAACATGTGAATACATCAAAGTAAAGTTACGGAATACTCACTTTGATTGGCTTTTGCGATGTGATGAAACACAAAAATTTCTTCAAGCTTTTCCTCCATGGATGACTCTCGGCCAAGCTCCTTCTTTGTGCTCTCTAAGCTCCAAGCTTTGTGAATGGATTTCATGCTCATGAATGGGTTTCCCTATCACCTTTGTTTGACCCCTTGGATGTGCTAGTATCTTGGAAAAATTTTCCACAAATTCTTTCCTTGTTCATCATTGTTGTTCTCGGTAAAGAGAAGCAATAGAGAGAAAATTGGCTCCTTGGCCGAATAAAGTAGAGAGAGAGAGAGAGATGAGTGTTGTGTGTGTTGTGTAATCTAATACAAAAAATGAAAGTCAAATACCAAAATAATAAAAAATGGTAAATGTCTTTCAAGCCATCACTTTAGTGTGTTCCACACTCAACCATCAACCAACAACTTCCATCACATTAAAGTGACAAAGTTGACTAGTAATGTGACGCATGATATGACATGTGGGCTCCACTCTATTCGAAATGCGAATGGGCCCGCAAACACTCCCGGGCTCGGGTTCGCTAATTCTGAATTAACGAATTTTCCATTGCGACGTAATTAAATCAAATTCAATTAAATAATTTTGCCTAGCAAAATTACTATTCACGTTGCAAGCGAATTAATTCTAAATTAACTCGTTCGCCTGAATTAAAATCTAATTTTAATTCCGCGTCGAAATCTAATTTCGTTTAATATATCGAATATATTATTTTATCGATTAATTCCAAATTAAGATGTTTATCCGATTATAGAGACTAGTTACCAGAGATCCGATATGTGTTTCGTACGTGGCAGACACAATTCCAGCCCCAGGCCTAGCACGTGACATCCGATACTGGATCGCAATACGCAATACTACGTATGCTACGCCTGATATAGATTATATATTCCTTTAAGAATATTTCTGGAGAATTGGGTAGGCACGGTGCTTTGCTAGAAGCCAACATGTCTTGTAAATCGGTAAAAACGTAGTACTATGTATGTACGTGTTCGGATAGTCCGACGACCGGATTTACTACCAACATATTTGGGGATCTCATGGTCGCTTCCCGAAGATTCATCGATGATGTATGACTCGCACATTATTAATCTGAGATTAATTATAAGAGAGAGAAAATTAATCTAGGATTAATTACGGAGATATTTTATCTGGGATAAAATATTATTTAAGAGAGAGAACGATCCTAGTCATATTATCCCGATAGCTGCAGCATATAGGAGCACCAGTTCCGTATCCTATATGATCATCATCTCCACTATGACTGGAGTGATACTTCCATCTTGACATCACACCCAATACACTACGATTCTCAATATACCCAGAAGAGGCGTACACATAACCTGTTAAAGCTCGGGATGACTAAAACCAAAGTATATTGATTGTCGCAAGTATTAGTGGTGCAAGTCTCAAGTTAAGACCAAATACATTTACCCTGATTCGGACTTCCATAGACACATAGTCATACTACCAATGGAATTCCGAGTTGTCTATCCAGAGCGAATCTGTTTTCATACCATCGGTAAACACAACCTCCTATTACACTTTCATGAGTATTCAATTCCCAAATATATGAGAACTATGTCGTTATGCTCCCATAACGCGCACAAGTGCAATACTAGTCTATTCCGCATTATCGATGTCCAATCTCGATAATACTCCGACTAAGGATGTTTTAATGATTAAACCTTCATGGATTGATACTGTCTCATATCTTATCAATCCGGAACTAATCATATGGACTTTAATCATTTATATATCCTGGTAATCTAATTACAAATGATAAAAGAGAAATTTCCTTTGTCACATAGTTAATTTGTACAACAACACCATGTTCTGTACAAATAGTGATGTTATGGGTCATAATTGTCCAATAATCTCCCACTTGGCCTATAGCCAATCACTCAAGTGTCTTACACTTGAACTACGTACGGTTCGCTCAAACTTCCGCTGAGAAACTACTTTCGTCAGCGGATTTGCAAAGTTATCATCTTATGCGATATATTCGATCATCACATCGCCACGATGTATGATCCGAACGAATCAAATGAATAGTTAAAGTATATACTTGGATCGTTGATGAGACCATTAATTCTTTAGCCTGTGTTGTGGCCTAGCTCAGCTGCTAACAGAACTACACCTATTCTGATTAGGATTATTATAGATCCAAATGGCTTCTATTGTTGCCTCAGCTGTAGCAATATTCCGCTTTTGTTGTTTATTCGGCAACAGTATCATGCTTGGAAGATTTCCAGCTCACTGTTCGGTTATTCAAACTATATAGTACCTTTATTACGACCTATAGTCATTTTTATCGGTTAGAAAACTTGCAATGGTGAACCCAGTCACTTCAAGTTCTCCTTCTCCATAGCTTAAGAAAGCATCCTTAGTTCATCTAAGATACTTAAGGACGTTCTTAACATCAATCCAGTGACATCATTTGGATTGGCCTGATTTTGACTCCATATGCTCAAAGCATATGAGACACCAGGTCATGTACATTTATTTCAATGTACGAGTTCTCGGAGAGTGCCAACAACTTTTAGATTTATCCCAGTAGATCCTTATTCCTAGAATAAAGGTTGTTTCTCCCAAGAATTCTACGGAGAATTTTTCATGAAAACCAAGCTTTCACCGATTGTATTATGGGAATGTCATTTCCAAGAAATGATATGTCATCATTATTTAGGACAATCATTGTCAGTGCGCTCCCACTAACCTCCTTATATACACAATAATCATTTTTGTTTTGAATTAAATCATACGCCATTATGATTACATCAAAACGATAGTTGCAAGAACGCAATGTTGCTTCAATCCATAAATGGATCGATTTAACTTGCAAACCTTTTTTGCTTGTTTAGGTACGACAAAACCATCAGGATGTTGTAAACATCCTCCAAAACCTTTTTTGCTTGCTGCATTAGCAACCATTATCCAAATGGATTTAACCATGGCAACAGATAAAAGGTTTCGTCGTAATCGACACAATATTGATAACGATACCATTTCACTACAAGCCTAGCTTTGTACGTTGGTATGTTGCCATCCATGTATGTCTTCCTTGAAGACTTATATAGTACCAATAGGCACAATGCCTTCCGGTACAACAACCAGTGTCCATACTTGGTTGGTATACATGGAATCCATTTTGGACACAATGGCACTTTTCCATAATAGGGAGTCGATACCTTGTATCACTTCCTCATACATAGCCAGTTCGTGTTCCTCAATAAGATTGACATCTTTATGAGGTGAGATCAGAAACCCATACCTCCCAGTTTGTTTTCTGACTCTCTCCGACTTACGCGGTTCTTGTGTATTCGATGATTATGGTATAGTTTCATCCCTGATGAACTGTTTGTGTTCCATTAAGGAATCGGTGCCTAGAACAGTATTACTCTGATTTTCATTGAGTTTTACTTTCCTCCCACTTACCACTGCATATAGGTATTCCTTTTAGGAAAACCGCATGGAGAACAATAATTAAATTATTCTCTTGTGAGTTGTACAAGTACTATACTTTGGTTTCCCTAGGATAACCTATAAAATAGGCACTTATCTGATTTTCGGTTCTAGTTTGGTATCATCCAAACATATGCCCAGCATTCCCAAATCTTCAGGAATGAGAAAACCCAGTTTCTTTCCTGTTCATATCTAATATGAAATATGTCAAACAAATTTTTATAGAACCTTATTCAAAATAAGTTTTGCACTATTTAATGCGTATCCCTAGAAGGAAAATGGTAGCTCGGAGCGACTCATGATTAACCCTACTATGTCCAACAAGGTTCGGTTTCTTAGTTCGGACATACCGTCAAATTGAGGTGTTCCGTGAAGAGTCCATATTGAAAGAATACTATACTTTTTCAAGTAATTGAGAAACTTATTCCTTAAGTATTTTCCACCATGGTCTAACCGTGACAGTTTTATACTTTTGCCGATCTGTTTGTCTACTTCGTGCCGAAACTCTTTGAATTTATCAAAAGTTTCTGATTCGTGTTTCAAAAGAAACACATAACCATAACGCGATGCTACATCCATAAAGGTTACGAAGTATTCATATGCACCTCTAGCCTAGCTAGACATGGGCCCACATATGTCACTATGAACGAGGGCTAACAGATCGATGGCACTTGTACTTTTACCAAGTAAAAGGTAGTTTAGGCACTTTGCCTAATAAACTAGATTCATAGACATCATTTGAATAGAATCAAATCCGTCCTAGTATCCACTCTTCAAAAGTGTGGATATACGAGTCTTGTTAATGTGTCCCAGACAACAATGCAACAAATAAGTCTTATCTGATTAATTCAGTTTGAGCTATTTATTTGTCATGTTATACGTTTGAGATTTATTTATATTCAAAATATAAATACTGTTATTCACATCTAATGTGTTTATCTCAATATCATCTTTATAAAATAAAACACTTTAGTGTTCTAGAATATAAAGGTATATCTGCAACGGATTATACTCTGATATAGAAATAATGTTTCTAGTCAAACTAGGTACATTATAACAGTTTCATAATTTAAGTATACACTCGAAGGGTAGTTCCTAAACTTAGGTTTCTACGGTTAAAACAACGACTTTCGTCCCGTTTCTGACTCGTAGGTAGATCTCAACTAAAGTCAGTATCATGCTAATCAGCAGATTTTGCACATCAGTACATATATTTATGTACCACATCTAGTATCAAAAATCCAATTTTGAAACTAATAGCGAACATGTTTATGTTAAACATATTTGAAGCCGGAGCCTTGCCCCTCTTCACTTCCTTCACGTCTGCCTTGTCCATATGGCAGTCACGCTTCCAGTGACCCCGTTTGCCACAATTTAGGCAGACATCTTGGGATATGTCATTTGTCTTCCCAGAAGACTGTGATGATTTTGCCTTTTCCCCTTTTATAGAAGCTCTGGCTTTGCCTCCTAGATCATAGCCATCAACTCTCCAAGAGTTTACTCTTGATTCACAATGAACCTGCCCCAGCTTTCAGGTAGAGACTATAAGATCAAATCTTTGGCAGTCTCAGCCACGTAGGTAATGCCCAGCTAACCTAGCTGATCGATGTCAGCAATCATCTACGACACCTAGTGCTCGACAGATGTACCCTCTGACATACGTAAGCAAAAGAGCTTCTTTTGCAATTTGTACTTCTAAGATCCAAGAATAGATCTATGAAGATCTTTAATTTCATCATCATGTTACAAGGATCTAATCCTTAATTCTGACGACGGAATTAAAGAGTCATTTCATCTAGCATAAAGGATTGAGCACTAAAGTTATCATCACATAAATCTTCCAAAGATCATGTTCTACTATTTGCTCAACTCTGGGCTTAGGCTCGAGATGTAATTCTATCAAATAGAATAACTTCTCAGTTCACAGGACTATCCTGAGGTTTTATTCCCAATCTGAAAATTAAAGCCGTTTAAGGATATTTTCTCCCAGGATTATGTTTTAAACACTAATCTTTCAGTTATCGTGATTGCTATAGTCAAACTATCCAATCAACGATTTCAGGTACTATTTAATATAATGATTACTATAGTCTAACTATATAATCAACAATAATTTGATTGGTTAAAGTCAAATATATTGATTACTATAATCCAATTATATAATCAACTATAATTTGAAGTAGTTTGAATATAGTCCAACTGTTTAATTTAAAACAACGATTAAATATTAGTCCAACTAATATATTTATTTAATAATGACGAAAAATTGAAATGAGCGCGTATTGACAAGTATCTAAACGAAATTGTAAATTTAATATTTGCCTCCCACTATTTTTCGACGAGCCTCTAACCCTCTATTGAGTACTCGGGAAACCTTGTTTCCTATTGGGCTAGGATCCCGTTAAATAACACACAACCTTGACTTTGGCCAACAAGCTGTATGATATTTAACTAGGTAGATCTCTAACATCAATTGGATCTTATCCAATTCCTAGATCCAGTAGGTGGACATCCAAGTCTGAAACATATATCTAATATATGCCAATATATCCGATATATTCCCTAACCTTTTTCCTCTGAATCAATTAAGCCTTGGCTTTGGCACAACAAACTTAATATTCCAGTTAAGCGGGACTCATTGACCTTGGAAAGCTTCGTAATCGATGTCGATGGACAAGAAGTGATCTTGACTTTGGCCAACAAATCACTACTTGGACAAGACATGCGATATAGAACAAAGCCTACATGATTCAAACACATCCGCGATGGACAGAGGTCTTGACTTTGGCCAACAAACCAGTGCCAATCTTGGATCTTGAGAATAATCATTCAATAGAAGTGTAGGACACAGAACTTAACGATGATGTTCTAGACTTGCGGCCTAGTTGGGAGCACGAAATAACATGGAGTCGCCACCCGGTGTGAACCGGGAGAAAGATTTAAGGCTGCACTCACCTCCTTCAAGGGAAGACCTCAAACCGTTGGGTTCGGAACGATCTCTTACTTATGTTACTTATGATGATATGATTTGTGCAATAAACTAACCAAATCTATTCAACATTCATGCTCAAGGGTAATCTACGCCTAAGTCTGCATGCATAATAGTAACAATGAGAACCTATATCTAATTTTGCATACTTCAAAGTAAGTTGTCATAACGGCAAACACGCAATAACATACAATTACACACAAACATGCTCAATTATCTAATGCGGAAAATAAATAAGAATCTAAGCATAATAAGAAAACAACTTAATCATGCATAAAGAAAAAACTTTCTATCGACTAAATCATGCTTAAGATAAATAACATGCTAACAACCTAATCATGCTTTAATAACAAATAAATAACCTACGAACTACAACATGCTCAAACACAATTTTGGATGAGACGAAATACGTGTTTCTTTAGTGGTACGTGGCGTTGTATCCCGAGTACAAACCGCACTACCGTCCATTCGGATTCGGCTACGGAATTTACGTCCAGGTTTCCATCCTATATACCACAAAAGGGAACACATATTCCGCTCATCCAACAATCACATCATGCCTCAAACGACTCTCATGCGATAATATTTAGATTAAATAAAATAAACGAAAGATAATAAATAAAAGGGTGCCCTCAGGTCTAACCTCTTTTGTTATCTCAAGAAAGGGCGTTACACGTCCATTGGAAGGGTGAATGATCCGCAACTCTTTTGGTTCACCAACTCAAAGTCTTTCCTCGTTGTTTTTCTATTCGGGCTGCTGTTTTTGCTCTGTTTCACTGCTGTTTTTCAGGTCACTGTTTTGGTCGTTTCGGGGACTATTTTGGGCTATTTGGAGGGCAAATTGGCTGCGGTTTTTGGTGGTTTTTTTATGGGGGGTTTTGTGCAGTTTATTTAGTGCAGTTTTAGGGTGTTTTCTGGTTTGTTTTGAGGGTTGAATAGGCGTCAAAAAACTGGCAGGTCAGTGGGGTGTTTTTGCGGTAGTGGGGGTGCAGTGCAGTGGGCGTTTAGGCTTTATTTTGGTCGTGTAGTGGGCAGTGCAGTGGGGGGCTATTTGACGTTACTTTCGGGCTGTGATAGGGCTATTGTGGCGTGGATTTAGGGCTGTGAAGGGGGTGTTCTGCGTGCAGTGGGACTGTGTTTAGTGGTGATGGGCATGGATGGTGTAGAGTGAGGGAAAGTAGATGCGGTAATGGGAGGAGGTTTTGGCTTTGAGGATGCGGCAATGGGGCTTGGAAAAGGTCTTGGGCGTGCAAGAGAGGGCTTGGATGTGTGTCTCTTGTGTGAATGTGTTAGGCTCAAGAAGGGTGGTGAATGATTCTTTTTATAGGCAATGGAGAGGAGACTATCCTTGTTCGAATAGGAATAAGATTTCTATTGATGGTGACATTTATTCTAATTGGTATCTCATAAGGAATAGATCTCCTAATTTAGGATTGTGATTGAATTGTGATTAGGAAAGGGATCTATGAGATTTCTTCTAATTAGGAATGGATTGACTAGATTTAAGCATGTGTTTAATGTGTATTTACCTAATTAAAGACAATATGGGCGTGAATAAGGCTCCTTTGGGCGTGGGTTTTGGTTCATGGGTTGGCTTGGGTATTTTGGGTTTGGTAAGTGGTTTACGGGGTTTTGGGCCTAAGATAAGCTTGGAAACGGAAGTCCAACAAGCAACCGAAGCTAAACAACTGGATAAAATCCAACAAAAATTTCATTTTCCCACTTTACCATTCCAACGTCTGTTTCCCGCGGCTTTCACAACTAAAGAGATAGTGCCTCCATACGAGACTCATCATTGGGCTAATATGCAAAAATGCAATGCCTACAATCACCCCCCACTTTGATGGGACTTGTGCAGTGTATGACAATGACAATTCCTATGAAAGTACGTGCAATACATTTTTACTTACCTGGCTCGCCAGCTGCCACATGGTCCGCCTGTTGTGTTGAGTTGATATGATGGTGAGGTGCTTCGACCCCTGGTTCATTCCTGAACCGTTGATGTGATGTGGTCCATTCCAGAACCGTTGATGTGATGTGGTCCATTCCTGAACCGTTGATGTGATATGGTCCATTCCCGAACCGTTGATGTGATGTGGTCCATTCCCGAACCGTATCTCCATTCTCAGAGTGCCATTACCAGCGTGCCATTCTCGGCGTACTCATTCTCGAGCTGTCCCTTCCCGAACTATATCTCTATTCTCGGAGTGCCATTCTCGGCGTGTCCATTCCCGGACTATATCTCCATTCTCGGAGTGCCATTCGCGGACTATATCTCCATTCTCGGAGTGCCATTCTCGGAGTGCCATTCCCAGCGTGCCATTTTCGGCGTGTCCATTCCCGGACTATATCTCCATTCTCGGAGTACCATTCCTGGCGTGCCATTCTCAGCGTGCTCATTCTCGAGCTGTCCATTCCCGGACTATATCTCCATTCTCGGAGTGCCATTCCCGGCGTGCCATTCTCGGTGTGTCCATTCCCGGACTATATCTCCATTCTCGGAGTGCCATTCCCGGCATGTCATTCTCGGCGTGTCCATTCCCAGACTATATCTCGATTTCCTTTCCCCCGGTATCCATGTTTGCTAAACTCTTCTTTGACAAGTCTTCTTTTTCCTAATCCAAGGGATATCTATGATGGCTTTTAAGACACGGGGGTTAACATGATGCATGTATGCATGAGATGCATGAGATGTGTGCGATGCATGTAATATATAAGCTCATAAGAATTGTACACTAGTTGGCCCATCAGCATTTTAGAAACTTTTGGCCCGATTGCCATAAAGCACAGACTCGTCCCAGTTTAAATGGCCCAACAAGCCCATACCTCGTGACAACAAGTCCAACTGAATCCAAATGACAATGGTCCAAAACATAAAGGAATAATCTCTATTGATCCTACAACTATAGTTCATATGCAGGTTTACAGGGGTATAGAAAAAAGCTCTCGTCGACGAAGGATTGCCCACAACTAGGTCTCGGGTCCGAGCGACCAAGTGAGCACACCTTTTTTACACCCAAAGGTACGTGCCAACGAATTATGGTGTGTGACTGACTGTCAAATGGATTTCCCGTTGTAGATTCCCCAGATGGAGGGTGGAGCGAGGCTCTCTTAAGTACCCAATCCCCTTAGGCTCTTATCGCTTGGTGACAGGAATAAACAACGAGTCCACCAAATTAGTCCATCACGGTAGGCTACTAGTACATGATTATCTAGGTGCCTTCACATATTTTCCTTATAGAAAGGTAGTGAATGAAGGAAGACACCAAACCATTACCTAGCCTTAAAAATGCCTTTGATTAAACCCATTTCAACCTACGGTAGACACAGTTAACTAAAGTACAAATTACAATCACTACAAGACATTATTTCGGGGCCAATTCTCTAAGTCCTCAGTGGAGTAGCTAGACTGTAGGACACAGAACTTGACGACGCTGTTCTAGACTCGCAGCCTAGTTGGGAGTACGAAATAACATGGAGTCGCCACCCGGTGTGAACCGGGACAAAGATTTAAGGCCGTACTCACCCCTCGCAAGGGAAGACCTCAAACCGTTGGGTTCGGAATGGTCCCTTACTTATGTTACTTGTAATGATATGATTTGTGCAATAAACTAACCGAATCTATTCAACATTCATGCTCAAGGGTAATCTACGCCTAAGTCCGCATGCATAATAGTAACAATGAGAACCTATATCTAAGTTCGCATACTTCAAAGTAAGTTGTCATAACGGCAAACACTCAATAACATACAATTACACACAAACATGCTCAATTATCTAATGCGGAAAATAAATAAGAATCTAAGCATAATATGAAAACAACTTAATCATGCATAAAGAAATAACTTTCTATCGACTAAATCATGCTTAAGATAAATAACATGCTAACAACCTAATCATGCTTTAATAACAAATAAATAACCTGCGAACTACAACATGCTCAAACACATATTCCGCTCATCCAACAATCACATCATGCCTCAAACGACTCTCATGCGATAATATTCAGATTAAATAAAATAAACGAAAGATAATAAATAAAAGGGTGCCCTCAGGTCTAACCTCTTTTTTTCGTCTCAAGAAAGGGCGTTACACATCTGTTGGAAGGGTGAATGATCCGTAACTCTTTTGGTTCACCAACTCAACGTCTTTCCTCATTGTTTTGCTGTTCGGGCTGCTATTTTTGCTCTGTTTCGCTGCTGTTTTGCTGCTGTTTTTCACGTCACCGTTTTGGTCGTTTCGGGGACTGTTTTGGACTATTAGGAGGGCTAATTGGCTGCGGTGTTTGGTGGTTTTATGGGGGTTTTGTGCAGTTTTTTAGTGCAGTTTTAGGGTGTTTTCTGGGCTATTTTGAGGGTTGAATAGGCGTCAAAAAACTGGCAGGTCAGTGGGGTGTTTTTGTGGCAGTGGGGGTGCAGTGCAGTGGGTGTTTAGGCTTTATTTTGGTCGTGTAGTGGGCAGTGCAGTGGGGGGGCTGTTTGATGTTACTTTAGGGCTGTGAGAGGGCTATTTTGGCGTGGATTTAGGGCTGTGAAGGGGGTGTTCTGCGCGCAGTGGGACTGTGTTTAGTGGTGATGGGCGTGGATGGTGTAGAGTGAGGGAAAGTAGATGCGGTAATGGGAGGAGGTTTTGGCTTTGAGGATGCGACAATGGGGCTTGGAAAAGGTCTTGGGCGTGCAAGAGAGGGCTTGGATGTGTGTCTCTTGTGTGAATGTGTTAGGCTCAAGAAGGTGGTGAATGATTCTTTTTATAGGCAAGAGAGAAGAGACTTTCCTTATTCGAATAGGAATAGGATTTCTATTGATGGTGACATTTATTCTAATTGGTATCTCATAAGGAATAGATCTCCTAATTTAGGATTGTGATTAAATTGTGATTAGGAAAGGGATATATGAGATTTCTTCTAATTAGGAATGGATTTGACTATATTTAAGCATGTGTTTAATGTGTATTTACCTAATTAAAGACAATATGGGCGTGAATAAGGCTCCTTTGGGCGTGGGTTTTGGTTAATGGGTTGGCTTGGGTATTTTGGGTTTGGTAAGTGGTTTACGGGGTTTTGGGCCTAAGATAAGCTTTGAAATGGAAGTCCAACAAGCAACCGAAGCTAAACAACTGGATAAAATCCAACAAAAATTTCATTTTCCCACTTTACCCTTCCAACGTCCGTTTCCCGCGGCTTTCACAACTAAAGAGATAGTGCCTCCATACGAGACTCGTCATTGGGCTAATATGCAAAAATGCAATGCCTACAGGAAGGAAAAACGCTTAATATTTATTGAGGGTTTTTCGCGTAATTGGCAACCAATTAATTATCTTTGTTAAGGTCTCATCATACACCCTTAAACATGCATTCTAAAAACATAATAAGACACGTAAATAAATTAATAATGATATGCAGATGGATATTTAAAACAACTTGTTCCTAGATCAAATCTCTCCCTTTCCTCTCTCCCGCTAGCACAAATCTTACTTCTACCCAATTACATAACACTTCTAAAGAAACCTCATTTACATTGAGGGGAATAGGTGAGAAGAGAAATACAAAGAGTCAAGAGGTAATAGGCTGGACACGCATTTCCAATTTAATAAATTGTAAATTTATTACAACAATTTCCAAAATTGCCCTCACCCATCTAATATCCATCTGATATACATTATTCATACATCACATCCATGTATTCACATAAAGCATGTTATCAATCAATCTAATCCAATTAATTAATCTGAAATTAATGACCATCCAATGTTCAAACAAAAATTTGATTTGCGCGAGTCAAACTCGTTTTAAGAATAAGTACTCAAAGTACGAATTCTTGAATTATATTAAACTACAATATTAAATCCAATTTAATTTGTATTCCATACTAATTCTACATTTAATTCTAAATTAAATAATTACACTTTATTAATGAGCCTTTACGACTGAGATTCTAAATCTAATCATTATGGGTCTCAAAGCCCAATTAACATCCGATGTCAATTTAATTAAAGTCCAATGGGCTTTCAATTAATTTATAAGGCATGGACTTTGGCAACCAAAACCCAATAAGGAATCACCCTTTGCCAAAAATCAATTTAGGCCCATTAGGCCCAATTAATATTTTAAAGGTCCATTATAGTATATTTGGACTTTATGCGTATGGTTTTGGGACCAATTGGATACAACCAATTAACCTAAACCAAACTTGGCCCAACCAAGCCCATTAAGCCCAAATACAACTTTATTAGCCCAATTCCAAATTTAGCCCAACCAATTTAATCACAATATTCCAAATATCACAATTAAATTAATTTAAAGTGTATTAGCCATAATTAATTAGTAAAATTAACATTTCCAAATTACCAATTACACTAATTAATCATGCTAATCTTCATCAACACATGTCCAACATTATTGAATCATAAATCATCTCATTTTCATGCTAATTGGTCACGACAATTTAGGGTTTATTGTCCAATTCCGATTTCAATCCAATTGAATCTCAAATCAACATTTCTCAAGTCTTTCAACTCATCCAATGATCAAAAGAACAAAAAATACCATGACATTAGGGCATACACACCATTCGGCCAAGCCAAAATTTTGGGGAAAATTTGATCCAATTCAATTTTAATCAAATTGATCATGCATAACTCTAAGTTATCATCATTCAAGCATATTCAAACAATCAATTTCATCAAATCATGCTCAAATCAATTTTACCCAAATTTACCCTAAATCAAATTTCATGCTTAACCAAGGCACTTGATACCATTGTTGGGTTTTCTAGGTTATCCCAAGATCAAATTAAGCGATGAAACATGTGAATACATCAAAGTAAAGTTGCGGAATACTCACTTTGATCGGCTTTTGCGATGCGATGAAACATAAAAATTTCTTCAAGCTTTTCCTCCATGGATGACTCTCGGCCAAGCTCTTTCTTTGTGCCCTCCAAGCTCCAAGCTTTGTGAATGGATTCCATGCTAATGAATGGGTTTCCCTATCACCTTTGTTTGACCCCTTGGATGTGCTAGCATCTTGGAAAAATTTGCCACAAACTCTTTCCTTGTTCATCATTGTTGTTCTCGGCAAAGAGAATCAATAGAGAGAAAAATTGGCTCCTTGGCAGAATAAGGGAGAGAGAGAGAGATGAGTGTTGTGTGTGTTGTGTAATCTAATACACAAAATGAAAGTCAAATACCAAAATAATAAAAAATGGTAAATGTCTTTCAAGCCATCACTTTAGTGTGTTCCACACTCAACCATCAACCAACAACTTCCATCACATTAAAGTGATAAAGTTGACTAGTGATATGACACATGATATGACTTGTGGGCCCCACTCGATTCGAAATGCGAGTGGGCCCGCAAACACTCCCGAGCTCGGGTTCACTAATTCTTAATTAACGAATTTTCCGCTTCGACGTAATTAAATCAAATTCAATTAAATAATTTTGCCTAGCAAAATTACTATTCACGTCGCAAGTGAATTAATTCTAAATTAACTCGTTCGTCCGAATTAAAATCTAATTTTAATTCCGCGTCGAAATCTAATTTCGTTTAATATATCGAATATATTATTTTATCGATTAATTCCAAATTAATCGTTCTCTCTTTTTAAATAATATTTTATCCCAGATAAAATATCTCCGTAATTAATCCGAGATTAATTTTCTCTCTCTTATAATTAATCCTAGATTCATAATGTGCGAGTCATACATCATCGGTGAATCTTCGGGAAGTGACCCATGAGATCCCCGAATATGTTGGTAGTAAATCCGGTCTTCGGACTATCCGAACACGTACGTACCTAGTACTACGTTTTTACCGATTTACAAGACATGGTTGGCTTCTAGCAAAGCACTGTGCCTACCCAATTCTCCAGAAAATCTTAAAGGAATATATAATCTATATCAGGCGTAGCATACGTAGTATTGCGTATTGCGATTCAGTATCGGATGTCACGTGTTAGGCCTGGGGCGGGAATTGTGTCTGCCCCGTACGAAGCACATATCGGATCTCTGGTAACTAGTCTCTATAATCGGATAAACATGACCTAGTCATATTATCCCGATAGCTGCAGCATATATGAGCACCAATTCCGTATCCTACGTGATCATCATCTCCACTATGACTGGAGTGATACTTCCATCTTTGACATCACACCCAATACACTACGATTCTCAATATACCCAGAAGAGGCGTACACAGAACCTGTTAAAGCCCTGGACGACCAAAACCAAAGTATATTGATTGTCGCAAGTATTAGCGGTGCAAGTCTCAGGTTAAGACCAAATACACCTACCCTGATTCGGACCTCCATAGACACATAGTCATTCTACCAATGGAATTCTGAGGGGTCTATCCAGAGCGAAGCTGTTTCCGTACCATCGGTAAACACAAACTCCTATTACACTTGCATGAGTATCCAATACCCAAATATATGAGAACTATGTTGTTATGCTCCCATAACGCGCACAAGTGCAATACTAGTCTATTTCGCATTATCGATGTCCAATCTCGATAATACTTCGACTATGGAGGTTTTAATGATTAAACCTTCATGGATTGATACTGTCTCATATCTTATCAATGCGGAACTAATCATATGGACTTTTATCATTTATATATCTCGGTAATCTAATTACAAATGATAAAAGAGCAATTTCCTTTGTCACATAGTTAATTTGTACAACAACACCATGTTCTGTACAAATAGTGATGTTATGGGTCATAATTGTCCAACAGTAAAGTATGAACTGAAATAAATTTATTGAGGTATAATATAGAGACGGCCAAAGAAACTAGGTAAACAGATATTATTGAGACAAAGACAACATCTAACAGAATAAGACTATGGGAACAACTGAAAATAGAATATTCTTATATGCAATCAGACAAATAGAACAAGCCAGTGTAAAGGATAGTTGACCAGATTTATAGTAGCAACGAATTTAAAGATACGAAAGAGTGTGAATATTAACCAGAATCGAGTCGCCAACGTCGACCTTATTAGTAAGCTAGAATTACATGGAGAATTTGGCCATGAATTTTTAGGTCCTCAGCCCCACAGATAGGTAGAGATAAGAGAACTTAAAGGACGGAGCTGTTAAGAAACTGAGGCTTAGTAAAGAGAGAAAGAGAGTCAAATAGAGAGATTAAGAGGAATAATGATAAGATCAAATCGAGCGTGTGAAACCAAGGAAGTATCAAGTATAATTAGTTGCAATAGCATCAAGGATTACCTTGCATACAATTACCCCAGAGTTAAGACAAAATGAGAAGAAACCTAACTATAGGACTATAGATATGATAATACTAACTGAAAAGAATTCAGATACATATCCATTGAGGTCATACAACATCACTATATCTTAGACACAAATATACTTCTTAGTGAAACATATTAGAATAAATTCCTCATATAAACCAAGTGTAGTTATTGAGGACTAATGATTCAATTGGAGTGGTTGTAGATATGACCATATTAGAGTGAGTGCATCAAATTTGGTCAAGACCTTACAAGTTTAGTATACTTGGGTAGAAGCAAATATAAAAAGAGTGATCGCTTGAGAAGTCTTATAAAGTAGTAAATCTTCAAGAAAAAGAATGAGATGAAATGAAATTCAGCCACATGATATCAGACAGGAAAGGCAATTCTCTTGGCCCCACTAATTTAAGAAAATCATATGGTCAAGTCATAAGAAATAAAGTACCCGTTATCACATCTTTTCAAGTAACTTGGAGTGTAGATAAAGAGATAGATAAATTTTATAAGTCCATGAAAGAATAAATTTATGTATAAGCAATATATATATTGTACGAACTTAGTTTCCACACTAGAAAAAGGGTTGTTGAAGGAACTTCCAAAGACCAAGTATTCAGCTAAGTGTTAAATAGAGCATATCAGAATAAGAGATTTTCAGAAGTCGTAATACTAAATTCTCGAGCATAATAGTAGAAAGAAAATAATGAGGATAATAGCAGTAGTGCTCAGATGATTTCAAACCAAGAAGGACCTAATAAGTTCAACATCAAAAGGGATTCGAGGACGAATCCTATTTAGGGGGAGAATTTATAACACCCTGGTATTTCCAATGATTATTATATTGTGGGAGGCGTGATACATGATATAGATCATGTTCAAGCATGTATATGCTCATGAATTATTCTTTTTTACATTCGATGAATTCCTCGCAAGTTCCGATACGTAATTCATTTCAAATTCAATTCAGATAGTTCATGGTATTTGGACCATAACTTCTACATACGATCTCATAGTTTTATGAACTTTATATCGTAAGAAATTTAAGATCAAGACCTACAACTTCCATGTTTGACATTTTTCGAAATTCGAAGTAGAATTGGGTCAAAATACAGCTTCAAAATTTAGATGAATAGTATCCGAGTACTAATCTAGAGAATTCTCAAAGTTTCTCAAAGTTTCTAAATTTTTCTTCATTTAAATCATTTAAAATTAGCCCCTAGTATAGAAAGAGGACACTATTCAAACAACCCTAACATTTTGAGAAAGAGAAGAAATTGTGAGAAAGAAAGGGAAGGAATAAATGAATGGAAGAAATAGGGGAAGTCATTTCCCACCCAAAATCAAGAGGAAGTAAATGCTAACTAACCCACTACAAGCTAGGAAGAATGATATCAAGCCTAGAAGACTTGAATTGTGAAGAAAATCAAGTGAAATGAGGTAAAGAAATCTTGAACCAAAACTTGGATTATGGAATTTTGATGGTATGATGCTATGTTAGAGTTATGGACATGGCATAGAGTGCATTTAGGTGAATAATAAACAAAGAAATTGATTTTATGATGAAATGACTAAATTTTTGGAAATCCTAAATGTTGAGTTAAAACAAGAGTTATGAGATTAAAGGGTTGTTTTGATGAGGATATATTGGTATATAATGTATGAATTTGAAGCTTAATAGAGTGGTTTTTTTTTAAAGATTGTAATGTAGGAATGTTGGGAATGCATTTGGACAAACTAGACATTGAAAAGTTGATTTTGGGGCCTGGAAACAGGCGAGCGTCACGATGCTTACAGTATAGAGTCACGACACGTAAGAATCAGAGGCTCACTACCTCGAGCCTAGTTGTATGAGTGTCACGACACTCAGCATTTAATGTCGTGACGCAAGATAAGCAGAGGCTCTACTTCAGGTCTGATAAGGTGGGCATCACGATGCGTAATGTCTGACATCGCAATGCGAAACAGAACATGCTCTCTACCTAGTTCTGCTTGCATAGGAGTCGCAACGTGCCGGACTTGGCATCGTGACGTGATATAGAAACAGTTACATACCATTTCAATTCCAACCCTTGATATTAGGGACCACCCTAAGGGTTTCGTGTCAGTCCATATATACGTATTTATGTCATGTTACAAACATCATACACCTTGTAGTGGTAATAGTCAGTTGAATTGAGAAACCTATACTACTTCTAAAGCATGCCTCACAATACATATGCTAATCAAGTTTACCAATTATAGATCATTGTAGGAACCGTAATCTCTTACGGTGGAGTAAAGTAATGCAGTCAGATTCCAAAGCAGAGAGTGGACTCTTGTCTAAACTTGTGTTTACTTATATATTTTTGAGTTGAAACTTACTTTTCCGTATTTAAGGCGTTAGCTAAGTTTATCTCAGATGTTTTATGAATAAAGATGTTTCGAGAAGTGTTTTAGAAAGAGATGATTTTCAAAGCATGATTTTGGTGATTTTTCGAGGCATGGGGGAAAAACCCACCTCTGTTGTAACTTGACAAAAATATGGAATTGACGGACACATATATCATGTACACATGCAGTTCAAGACTAGGGATGACAGATGCCCCTAGATCCCAGATTCTGAGTCAAGAGGGTAGCATAGATCCATACACCTGACTCTAGTTCCATGCCTTGGGGGAAGGGGAGACGTAACGCCCCAAGACCACCAAATTATATGTACGGGGGACGGTAAGATGAAACTCTCCCATGCGCCAGATATTCATATACAGATATTCATATATATATATATATATATTTCATAAATGGATTTCCAAAAATAGAATTTTCAAAAAAGATAAGTTTTATGAAAGAATTTTCAAAATATATTTTCCATAATAGTTTTGTAGAAATAGTTGTGTTTTCTGATAAGAAAGAGATCTCAGAAAAGATTATTTTCTGGGAGGATTTTCGATTTTTTGAACCATGAATTTTCAGGATGAATCAATTTTCATTTTAAACTGTCAACTCACTAGATCGTTTAAACAATCTAACCCTCCCCCCACTCTCAGTTTCTTATTTTATAGGTATTCCCGGAGGACGAGCTCGAGAGGATGGATACTGAGGGTAGTCACTAGAGGGTTCGAGTCCACTAGATCGTGTCACAATACAGTCGTAGTCAAGTAAAGTCATGTGTTGGATACATGGATAGTGTTGAGTATGTGTGTGTAATAAGTCAAGATGTCCATGAACAGAGTAGTAAAGAGAAGTATTATTAATAGTACAGTTATGAGTTCTGATTTGCATATCATGTTTATGAGTCGGGCAATGGTCCTTATGCATGAGTTTATATTTCCATATGAGTTTAGCAGTATTGATCACAATCAGAAAATCAAAGGCTCAAGGGGATAGATAAGTCTATTCCATGCCGGTAGTATCTCTGGTACATGGTGTTACAATGTTGAAAACATATATCATACATGAAAACATGATCTAATTTCTAAAATCTAATATTGTGTCTGAAAACTAAATATCATAAAATCATTTCTAAAAACATACATTATAATAGTAACCTAGGGGTGTGTAACCTACCTAACGAGACTTGGCACCGTGTAGGAAGAGGAACGTAAACATGAACATGTTAAAACTATATGGTGATCAGTGCCCCAAGGTTATTCGAGCAAACCCATGATGCTAAACATGAGGGAATGACACTAGACTAGAGTTTTGAAAACTTATGGATATACTTATAAAAATATTTTCTAAAACAAAATCTGAATTTTATAAAATCATTTCTGAAAAGATAAACCATACACATGGAGGAACCTGATATTCAAGAAGATAAAGAACCTTCATTACCCATACTCCGTAGGTCCGAAAGGGTATCTAGACCTCATGAATGCATGTATTTGATACAAGAAATGAGTCTTGATGTTCTCTTAGTTGAAGAGACCATTTTACCTATAGAGTGCTATCAGAACATTAAATGACACTACAACTATAATTTCATGACCATTTTACCTGCTAAAGCTACATGACATGTCGTGTTGTGCTCATGACATGACGTGTTCATGACAAGCTATCAGAACATTGCAACGTAACCCGTTCGGCTACCCGAAGTACCCGAAATCAATAAACGGCCTAAAACCCCAATTTTGGCCAACCTTGTGGAAAAATCTAATTTTCTCAAATGTAAACTACAATTGTAATGGCATGTATCTAGCCATTTCTAATTGCATAGCATGAATTTCTAATACTCTCAATCGTTAAAATTGCCAAACCACACAAATTATAGGCTTAAACCACACATACTTGTGGTGACTTGGCTACGACTAAAATAATGTGTGCATCATGTTTCTAACATCCTATAAAACATGCTGAGTGTGCAAAGTGTGTCTAATGAACCCTAAAAATGAAATCCCAAAAATGGGGGGTTTAATGGAATCATGAAATTATAAGAAATAAATGCTAGAAATGAAGATTATAAACTTGCATGAACTCCTTAGAGCTTAAAATGCATGAAAATTTGAGATATGGCTGGAAATGGGAAAAAAACTCGGGGTCTTCATTAAAAAAACGTCATTGAAAAATGAAATGGGGCAAGTCTGTTTTTATAAATGCGTAGAGACTGGTATGCCATTCCCTTGACCGGTATGCCGGGGTCTGATATAAAATATCAAAGATTTGAGATGACCAAGGCTAGTTTAATGAATCAGTATGCATGATGTGGCAATGGTATACTGATATTGAGACCGATATGGAGATCGGTTTACATTCTGCTGATTCCACTAACGGTATTCTAGATGTAGGGGCACTGGTACACTAATTTACGGACCGATGTAACGGTCCCATAACTAAAAATCTGCCTAAATGAATGTAAGATCATGTCGATTGCGTGTGAACTTGGACCGTTATCGCGGTCAGAATGCATATATACTATACGAGTGATAAGCATCGCATACATGACCTACATGACCATGATATTTCTGACATATATTACTGTACATGCTAAAATCTAGGATGTTACAGGTGATGACCTTCCCTGGTGAAATATTTTCAAAAGAGATAGCATCGTCAAAAGTGACCACCTTGGCCATGTAGTTAATGGCCGAGATAAGGTGACCCATCTTGGGCCTCATGTTTTGTGGGAGATCATTGATCCCCAGAGTGTCGGGAGAGTTAGCCTCTTAACGAGCCAAGGCCATCGATGGCTTCCTGCGTGGTCTATTGGTTTTCCCAGAGGTGTTGACTCCTACAGGTTAAGCTATGTTGTTTTACCACTGACCTTATGTGTTTTCCTCTTTTGTTACCTCAGGAGCGTGGTGGTGGTGGTGGTGGAATTTATTTCCGTGAGGACGGCGGTGGTAGTGATGTAGTAAGTCAGGGTCATGGAGCACTTAGCCCGCAGTGAGCCTAACGTTTCCTGGCACCTACAATGTGCAAGTGGTTGATCCTCTTTTTGGACATTGCTGCATAAGAAAAAAATACAAGTTAGAAAGCCAAAAATATGATCGGGTCAAATTAGAAAAGGATGTCAGTAAGAAAAGTTGATCGAGTCAAATTTAAAGCAGGGAAAAGTTTGGTTAGTAACTATTGTGCCTTCTACTAGTGGAAGGAGGGTGATCAGTATAAGACCTGCCTCAGCTAGAGAGTGTAGGAAACATTTTCCTTGCGCAGCGGAAATAGTTTAGGTATACGGATCAGACTTGAAAAAAATTTATGCCCTTCCCTTTGAACTACCGAATGTTACTGCCACCACCACTAAAAGTTTGCTTCAGTTTTAGACAAAATTCAAGCCCCTAAACAGCCCCGAAATAGTCCACGAATAGCCGGACAAAAACTGGACTATTTTGGACTCAATTCGCACCCAACGAACTGCAGAAACAACCCTGAAATTCATGGACTATGGCTGTGTATTGGTTCTGATTTTTCACTTGAAAACAGCCCCAACACAGCCCCAAAACACCACAAAATATTCCCCAAAAAAACTGGATTAAAACGAAACCAAATCAAGTTCCGTTTCACCAAGTATATGGGCGGCAATGAGCAAAAGAATGCCTCACTGCCGTGTACAAAGAATAACAAGATGAAGAAGATATTTGTTCGACACCACAAGTCTTCCGAGCTATATCTCATAACCAACGGAAACTTGTGTGGGTAAGACTCAAAAAAATAATCCCTAAACTATTTAGAGATAAAGTCACACAACAATTTTTGTTCTTTTGATTTTTGTTTTCCTATGTTCTTCTTTTTCTTTTCTCAACAAATGAGAGGGTTTGGAGAAGAAGAATATGGAGGCTAGGTTAGAGAATTAGAGATCATAAAAAAGAAAAATCAAATTTTCTTTTATACTTAGGGTTAACCAGCCCTCCCTCCAAAGCAATATTCGGCCATATGGCTTTTTTTCTTTAAACTTTGTAACATTAATCCTTTATTACTATAATAAAGGACATGTTACAAAAATAAAAGGTATAATTGCCTTTCATAAAGAGCAATTACTCAATCCAATCAAAACCTTCCAAAAACCATTTTGGAAAAATCAAAAATCAAATTTTATATTTATTAAATTATATCAATAATATAATTGAATAATATGTAATTAGTAGTCATTAAATAATTATTAAAACTATATACTAACCTTTTAATATATAGTATCAAGTGTGACACATCAATATTATTAATCATATTAATAATATTTATACATATGTGAGTATATAATTGGACTATCCAATTATACTAAATCCGCTATAGTATATCGAGCTAGTACGGGGACCAAATGGACCTACGGTTCTGAGCTCCAATAATCTCGAAATATTAATTAAGCTCTTAATTAAATATTCTGAATTATTAACTTCGGGTTATTCCACTAAAACCCCAAAGTTGCACTTTCGTTGTCGTAGATGATATATAAAGTCGAACCAAGTCGGTGTCCATCGATATAGTCACTACATACGAATTGACCCTTCACGAGTATCTCGTAATTAGAGTCGGGTCATAATTTCCATTATACCCCTCTAATTATTTTTACCTTAAGTATCATTGATTCATTAATGAACAATTTATTCATAACCATTATGAATTTTAATCTTTTTATTCATAATATAAAGACTTGAGCGCTCAAACCGTTCAAGTACCGAATCAACCCTTAAGAAAGATACTCATCTTCTTCTCGCAAGAAGGAGTGAACTCCATATCTATGTAAAATGTTCCCAGCTACACAACAGACCATGCCCCCAAAGTACGTAGCTATTGGTCGGGACTGCTACACCAACCTCACCTTTGTATATCAAAGGACATAGCCTGCCATGCAGGAGTTCGTAGTACACTCAGGATTAAGATCAATCCATATATGACCATTTAGTAGATCGAAATGATTTTATTTGCTTAAAGGATATTATAAGAATGTCATTTCCATCTGGGTCCAGTCCTATATGATCACATCATACAAGGTGCCTCCATTCTCATGCCTCTACATAGACGATCCCGGATCAAGATCTCCATACAAATATAGAATGGACCGCAGCTATAGATAAACCACAAACAAAGTACCCGCTTTGTTTGCTCTCTATGGACTATTTAAGATTACTAATTTCAAACTTAAATCCTCTTGTGTATGACACTCATACACTAAGTCTGAAGGCACATAAGTAATCTAGGGTATTCAAGATAATTTACAATATGCGAAAATTAAACAAACACTTTGATAAATGAATAATGCATCATTTTAAAACACATAAAATTGTTTACATTACCTGTAGCTCTAGGGCATACATCCCAACAATCTCCCACTTATACTAGAGCAAATGGGACATGTCACATAATCCTAGACCATCTAGGTGACTTCAAACACTTTAGCCGACAAGGTCTTTGTAAATGGATCAGCCAAGTTCTATGCGAATGCAATCTTTGTTACGCTAACGTCTCCTCTCTGCACTATCTCCCTAATGAGATGATATTTCCTCTCTATATGCTTTCCCCTCTTATGGCTTCTTGGTTCTTTTGAATTTGCCACTGCACCTCTATTATCGCAATAAAGTGTAAGTGGTCTATCCATATTTGGAACAACTTTCAGATCTACCAAGAATTTACGGAGCCAGACTGCTTCCTTAGATGCTTCACAAGCTGCTACATATTCAGCCTTCATAGTGGAGTCATCAATGTAAGATTGCTTTATACTCCATCATATTATAGCCCCACCACCTAAGGTAAACACTGATCTAGATGTTGATTTCCTAGAATCGACATCTGTCTGAAAATCATAGTCCGTATATCCCCTTAGCATCATATCTACACCAGAATACACAAGCATATAATCTCTCGTTCTCTTAAGATACTTGAGAATGTGTTTCACAGCCACCCAGTGATCCAATCTTGGGTTCGACTGAAACCTACTGACTACTCCCACTGTAAAACAGATGTCTGATCTCGTGCATAACATAGCATACATGAGATTACCAACTGCTGAGGCATATGAGATATGTCTCATTTCCTCAACATCTTGAGGTGTCTTAGGAGACTGTTCCTTTGACAAATTAATTCCATGTCGATAAGGCAGATTGCCTTTCTTGGAATTCAGCATCCCAAATCGCACAAGGATATTGTCGATATAGGATGCTTGAGACATAGCTAACAGTTATTTCTTGCGATCCCGAAGTATTTGAATCCCAAGAACATCACTGGCCTCTCGCAAATCTTTCATTTGGAATTGGTTAGCTAGTCAGGTTTTCACATCCGATAATATCCTTACATCATTCCCAATGAGTACAATATCATCGACGTATAAAACAAGAAAAACCATATTCCCATCAATAACGCGCTTGTATACACAAGGCTCATCGACATTCTGCTCAAAATCATAAGACTTGATCGTGGTATCAAATCTTATATTCCAAGATCGAGATGCTTGCTTAAGTCCATAAATTGACCTTTATAATTTGCAAACTTTTTACTCCTGACCTTCGGCTATGAACCCCTCTGGTTGTACCATATAGATACTCTCATCAAGATTGCCATTCAAGAATATAGTCTTGACGTCCATTTGCCAAATTTTATAGTAATAATATGCGGCAATGGATAGAATAGTGTGGATGGATTTGAGCATGGCTAATGGCGAGAAAGTTTCCTCATAGTCAACTCTCTCTTTCTGGGTATAACCCTTGGCCACTAGCCTAGCCTTGAGGTTTGTACCTTCATATCTGCTCCCTTATTCCTCTTGTAGATCCACTTGCAACCTATGGGTTTCACCTCATCAGGTTGGTCTACAAGTTCCCAGACTGAGTTGGAGTACATGGACTCCATCTCTAGGTTCATGTCTTTGAGCCATTCCTCTTTGTCAGAATCATTTATTGCACTACGATAGGTCAATGGATCATCAATACCATCGCTGGATGCGACAACTTATGCCTCTCCAACCCCAAGGTAGCGATCAGGTTATCATACAACCCTCCCACTGTGTCTAGGTGATAGATCATTCTGACGAACTTGCATCTGACGCTCAGATGTCGAATGTGCTATGTATTTGTCAACTGTCATTGACGATGATGTGCTGGTCGAACCAACAAGTAACTCCTCGAGTAATACTTTACTTCGAGGCTTGAAATCCCTCATATAGTCTTCCTCTAGAAACGTAGCATTTATCGATATAAATATTTTGTTATCTTAAAGACTATAGAAGAATTCACCCCTAGTCTCCTTAAGATAGCCTACAAATAGGCACACCTGAGATCGTGGCTCCAACTTTGTAGTCTTATTCTTCAGCACATGTGTTAGACACCCTTATATGCGGAAATGTCGCAAATTAGTTTTACGACCAATCCATAAGTCTAAGGGAGTCTTAGGAACAGACTTAGATAGAACTACATTAAGGATATACATTGCAGTTTGTAACTCATATCCCCAGAACGAACTAGGTAGTGAGCTATAACTAAACATAGATCTCATCATTTCTAGTAGGGTCTGATTTCTCCTTTTTGCAACACCATTTTACTGTGGTGTTCCAGACACTGTGAGCTAGGATACTATCTCATGCTCAAATAAGAATTCCTCAAAATCTCTATCAAGGTATTATCCTCCATGATCTGATCATAGAGTCTTGATTGTTTTACCTAATTGGTTCTCAACCTCAGCATGATACTCTTTGAACTTTTCAAAAGTATCTGACTTGTGCTGCATTAGGTAAAGATACCCATATCTGGAATAATCATCAATGAATATGACGAAGAAATCATAACCACCTCGGCCTCTTACATTCATCGGTCCGCAAACGTCCGAATGTATTAGCTCAAGTGGTTGACTGGCTCTTATATCTTTTCCAGTAAAAGGTCTCTTGGTCATTTTTCCTTCTAAACAAGATTCATAGACTGGTAAAGTCCGAGCTTTAACTGGTTTAAGGCTCCATTCTTTATCAATCTGTCTATCCGATCAAGGTTGATATGACCAAGTCTAAGATGCCACAGATATGTGTCATCGTGAGAAATCTTTTACCGTTTAGTTTTAGGTTTCTCAACCTTAAATATTTCAGCGTTGAGCAGTAACCTTTGTGTTAACGGTCTTAACACATACAAGTTATTTTCTGAGTTTCATGTGCATATGGTTAATCCATTTCTACCAATAATAACTAAATTGCTATTAAAAGAAACTGAATAACTATTATCCAAAAGTTTAGAAACAGAAATCAAATTCCTGCGAAAACCAGAAATGAATAACACATTGTTCAAATTTAAATAACTATTATTTGAAAATTTTAAACTAGAAACTGCCACTGCTCTTGCTGAAATGGCATCCCCTGTCCCGACCCTCATGGTGCAGTCACCTTCAGCAATGTCCCTCCATAAGTCAAGTAGCTGCAAAGAAGAACAGACATGGTTAGTGGCTCCAGAATCAAAAATCCAAGAGGATTTATCATCCTCCACTAATAGAGTTTCGATAACGATTAAATCATATTTACATGTATCATTTTTCTCCTTCAGCTCAGCAAGGTATTTAGGATAATTCTTTTTCCAATGCTCATTCTTGTTGCAGTGGAAACATTTTCCCTTGGGCTTGACATCCTTGGAGCCCTTCTTATTCTTCTTCTTCATGGGCTTAGCATTAGCCTTTCCAGTGCTATTCTTCATCATATTTCCAGATTTAGAGGGCTCAGCAACATTTTCCTCAGCACTAGACTTACGAGGATCCACAAGCATGAACTTGTAGTGGGTGAGCTAATTAAGCAGCTGGGTCAAATTAAAAGTCAACCTGTTCATAACAACGTTGCTTTTAAACTGCAAGAAACTCTTCGGAAGAGTTTCCATAATCATTTTCACCTGGCTACGCTCATCAATACGAGCTCCATGAGGTTCAGCAGTGTTGAGATAGGTCATCATCCTCAAGACGTGCTCTCGGACTGATGTCTCATCCTTCATCCTAGCAATCATCGCTGAGACCATGGCCTTATGACATTGATGCTCCAAAGGCTACCCGAACATGCCCTGCAATGACTTCATCATCTGAGATGCTGAAGCCATAGGTTCATGCTTTGCAGTAAGAACCTCAGACATTCATGCTAGCAAGTAGCAGCAGGCTTTCTCATTTGATGCGACCCATTTCTGGTAGGTATCACACACAGCTTGGCCAGCATTTCTGGCCGGCTCGGGAGGATACTCCTCCGTCAGGACAAACTTTAGGTCTTCGCAGACCAGTATAGCGTTCATGTTACTTTTCCACTTAACATAATTTTCTCCCATTAATTTATCATTTGAGAGTATGGAAATAATTGGAGAAACCATGGCTGCAAAATAAAATAAACGTACATTTAACATTCATTCATCGCATATTAAAATCATCAAATAATTTTGGCATAAAATCAAACATGATGCATAAACCATGAATAACGAATTAGAAACCTAAGAGAATTACTATGCCAGGGAAATCTATCATCCCACAAGTAAGTGATGTCGTAGGGTAGGTCAAATACTTGCATGACAGATCGAGACAATCTCAATAGATTAATATATACGGGAATAACTCTTATTCATGTATTAACCAACTACTGTTAGGTTTGATCAAGGAATTTTATTAACATTTAATTATTCCTTTGTGAGTGTGACCCGCCGTTTCGGGATCCTTGGACTTAACAAGTGAAGTGACGACGTAGGGTAGGTCAGTTCACAAGATACATCTAGAATATCTATCCTCTCGGAATCCAAACCTAATATTGACCCAAAATGGACACCATCCGTAGGGGGACGAAAACAAAGCCATCTCGAGGTGCCTTTTGAATCTCACGTTTTCGGACTAACAACGGACATCGCGGGATATATTGTCGTATATCCCTCTCTGACTCACTATTTTAAAATTAAGGTTTCTATTTATAAAATATCTAATATTTTAATATAACTAGTGTGAATAAAAGTATGGCGGCTAAAACATAACTCTTATTTACACTAGTACACTATTAGTGACCTAACCAATTTTAACTCTTAAAATTATATCACTAATTTCCATTAGTCTCTACTAAGTGTATTACTCAATTAAATTAATTTAATTAAAGTAGTATTAGTGACCTATTATATTTTAACTTTTAAAATACTATAACACTAATAGGTTTAAAATTTTTACAATCCTAAAAAGGTCAAGATATATATTAAACTATTTAATTAATCTTGGTGCGTTTTAAAATCCAATGGTACTTGGAATTGTTTCCCGAGTGCAGACCACATTACCGTCCATTCGGATTCGGCTATGGAATTTATGTCCGAGTTTCTATCATATATACCAATGGAATTTATTATGCACTTATTAAGCCCAATATATTAGAATTCAAATTTTAAACCATAAAACTAATTAATCCAATTAATTGTTTTTCCATGCATATCATATTCTAATTTAAACATTTTAAATCACATAAAATCATATTTCATGTCTATAATGATAATGCATCTAAAGCATGTTATGGCATGTGAAATGCAAGAGTAGACACCCTAAGCTATATGACATGTTATTCAAACAATTCCAATTAAACATACATAAAAACATAAAAAATATTTTGCATTGACCGAGCTCTTATTTTTCCCTATACTAATCTAATTAGTACAAAAAATATTCAAGGCATCCCTTGGTCTTCAAATCACGCTCCAATGTGGTGTTGGCTCCTTTTGCGATTCGGTGCACCAAATTACAACAATTGAAATTTTACATTGGAAAATAAAAATACAATTATTGTAAACAATAGCCTTATGGCCTTACATCCCAAAAACAAAACCAACATGAAAATAAGAGACGGAAAAATTTACGACCAATGCAAAATCCATTCATCACATGAAAAATAATAAACATTCATCATATGAATACTATTTTGTGCCTACTCATCTAAACATGCATATCAATATTTATAACTCATTTAAACATATTAAAAATAGTAACTTTAAATGAAAAAGAGAAGGGTTAAGAATATTTTTCAACCTTGCTCTCTATGCCAACTGTAGGAAACATTTTCCTTGCGCAGAGGAAACAGTTTAGGCACACGGATCGGACTTGAAAAAATTTTCTGTCCATTCCTTTGAACTATCGAATGTTGCTGCCACAACCATTGAAATTTTGCTTCAGTTTTAGACAAAATTTCAGCCCTGGAACAGTCCCCGAACAGCCCCAAATAGCCGGTAAAAACTGGACAGTTTTGGACTCGATTCGCGCCCAACGCTCTGTAGAAACAGCCCCTGAAATGCATGGACTATGGCTGTGTATTGGTTCTGATTTTTCACTTGAAACAGCCCCAACACAGCCCCAAAACACCACAAAATATTCCCCAAAAAAATTGGATTAAAACGAAACCAAACCAAGTTTCGTTTCACCAAGTATAGGGGCATCAACGAGCAAAAGAACGCCTCACTGCCGTGTACAAAGAATAACAAGAAGAAGAAGATATTTTTTCGACACCACAAGTCTTCCGAGCTATGTCTTGTAACCAACAGAAACTTGTGTGGGAAAGACTCACAAAAACAATCCCTAAACTATTTAGAGATAAAGTCACACAATAATTTTTGTTCTTTTGATTTTTGTTTTTGTATGTTCTTATTTTTCTTTTCTCAACAATTGAGAGGGTTTGGAAAAGAAGAAGATGGAGGCTAGGTTAGAGAATGAGAGATCACAAAAAAGAAAAATAAAATTTTCTTTTATACTTAGGGTTACTAATTTCCAAAATTAACAAACCCTTAGCCTCCCCTCCATAGAAATATTCGGCCATATGACTTTTTTTACTTTAATTTTTGTAACATTAATCCTTTATTACTATAATAAAGGATATGTTACAAAAATAAAAGGTGTAATTGCCTTTTCAAAAGAGCAATTACTCAAACCAATCAAACACCTTCCAAAAACCATTTTTGGAAAATCAAAAATTAAATTTTATATTTATTAAATTATATAAATAATATAATTGAATAATATGTAATTAATAATCATTAAATAATTATTAAAACTATATACAAACCTTTTAATATATAGTATCAAGTGTGACACATCAATATTATTAATCATATTAATAATATTTATACATATGTGAGTATATAATTGGACTATCCAATTATACTAAATCTGCTATAGTATATCGAGCTAGCACGGGGACCAAATGTACCTACGGTTCCAAGCTCCAATAATCTCGAAATATTAATTAAGCTCTTAATTAAATATTCCGAATTATTAACTCCGGGTTATTCCACTAAAAACCCGAAGTTGCACTCTCATTTCCGCAGATGATATATTAAGCCGAACACAAGTCGGTGTCCATCGATATAGTCACTACATATGAATTGACCATTCACGATTATCTCGTAATTAGAGCCGGGTCATAATGTCTGTTATACCCCTCTAATTATTTTTACCTTAAGCACCATTGATTCTCTAATGAACGATTTATTCATAACCATTATGAATTTTAGTCTTTCTATTCATAATAGAAAGACTTGAGCGCTCAAACCGTTCAAGTACCGAATCAATCCTTAAGAAAGATACTCATCTACTTCTCGCAAGAAGGAGTGAACTCCATATCTATGTAAAACGTTCCCAGCTACACAACAGACCATACCCCAAAGTACGTAGCTATTGGTCGGGACTACTACACCAACCTCACCTTTATAAATCAAAGGACATAGCCTGTCATGCAGGAGTTCGTAGTACACTCAGGATTAAGATCAATCCATATATGACCATCTAGTAGATCGAAATGATTTTCTTTTTTTAACGGATGTTATAATAATGTCATTTCCTTCTGGGTCCAATCCTATATGATCACATCATACAAGGTACCTCCATTCTCATGTCTCTACATGGAAGATCCCGGATCAAGGTCGCCATACAAATATAGAATGGACCGCAGCTATAGATAAACCACAAATAAAGTACCCGATTTTTTTGCTCTCTATGAACTATTTAATATTACTAACTTCAGACTTAAATCATCTTGTGTATGACACTCATACATTAAGTTTGAAGGCACATAAGTAATATAGGGTATTCAAGATAATTTATAATATGTGAAAATTAAACAAACAATTTTATAAATAAATAATGCATCATTTTAAAACACATAAAACCGTTTACATTATATATAGCTCTAGGGCGTACATCCCAACAGAGAGGAGTTATGGACCAGGTCTAAATAGTGGCCCGTGTACTAGGCAGCCATCTGTATCATATGCTTGGTTCGGTGGAGCACCTTGGGTTGGTCCCCCCAACATGCTACAAGGGTGATGGATATGTTAGTAAGTTGTATCTTAAGAAGTTTCTATGTAAAGAAATTTAAAGTAGTCAGGTTGTTACCTCATGTCCTAAAGGTGTTCGGGATAGAAATTTACTTACCTTCGTAAAGCTAGTCTTACCTCCAGAGGCTCCCAACCCAAAACCATTTGTCTTTGATGTCTTGTTGGTGGCCAATAGCTTGGTGATCATGCTTTTGTCCTTGGAGCAGGCGGACAAATAGTACCCACTCTTGTACTCATTTGGGTTGGCATTGAGGCGATATAGTCACTTTAACTCTTGAAAAGATGGCTCACTTAGGCCAGCCCAACTCCAAATCATGTATAGCCTAGCAAGCGCTTTCCACCCGTTGAGGTTCAACTGAGAAGGAGCCAGGTACATAATTGTGATTATCTTGGTGAAGTACCCCTATATGGGCAGCCTTAGGCTAATATCGATGAAAGATGCACAGACTGCCACCTGATTACTAATTGTTCTGCTTGCCCGATCCCAGTAGTCGAGATGGTCCAAGTATACTCATTCGGGAATGATGAATCTTTCTATGAGATGTTCCAGCACAGCCCGAGTTACATAAGAATCTAGATGGAGTATGTTGGGTCGGAGCATGTTTCTCTTGCAATGATTGGAGGGTTATCTTCTTCATAGGGGGTCGTAGTGGTATCAAGATCGGTGTCTTTAGGTATGGGTGATCTCAGAGATGGTGATCCTGGAGCTTGAGATCATAGGGTTTATATATCAATGCGAGTGGTAGAGCTTGTTAAAAGCTCCTCGGTTGAGACGACCTCGATTGGAAGAGAGTATGAGGCTTTTGATTTAAACATTTTCCTAAATAGGACGACCCGAGACATAAAATAGTCAAAGTTATGGGCCTATTTTACTGTTAGTTAGGCTTATCTTAATTCTTAGGGTTTTACTCTATCTTCTTCATTGTGTAACTAACCCTAGACATTGTGTAACTAACCCTAGAAAGCTCTAAGTAACCTAACAATGGCGAGAAAGTAAGTTTTGCAAACAAAACCCAAACATGACCAAAATGCTACTATAAGCATGACTCAACATATACACGTATTTCTATATGTACAACATGCCATAAATATCATAAATATAACAAAACATCATATCCTAGATACCCAACAAACAAACAACCCAAAAAAAAGCCAAAAAAGCTTGATCAAACACAAATAAACCCATTAAAACCACATGAAACCCAGAAAACAACATAAAAACCCAGATTCATGTAACATAGACTCATCATATATGCACATTTATCATGCTCTTACTACAACATGAAGCATGCTAAAAACAAAAGTATAAAAGAGGTCATCGGCATACTTACTGATATTGTCGAATGAGAGTTGTTGAAAGGAGAGTTTGATGTTGATTACATAGAGAGCACGGAGAAGAGCTCGAAGTTTTCCTCTGGGAGGGTTTTTGTTGAAGAATAAGTAGTAAAAGTGTTGAAAATGAAAGAATGGGCTATTTATAGGCAACTCATGTCGATCCTGGTCGTTGATTTAAAGTTGAATGCACAGAGTCATGCCACGTACACGGGTCAATCTTAACTATTGAATTCAAAAGCAAGGGCTTGGATGAGTGCCACATGCTCGGTCAATCTCAGCCATTCAATTTGAGCAGGCAAGTCACATTTGGTTGACATCTGACATGCTTGGGGAGAGGAATCGGAAATGATTTGATGGATGCGATGTCATATTTAAGGAGGACAATTATACCTTCACGTATTCTTAGGGACGTTTCAGAACCCTGGGACCATCTTTTCAGATAACGATGAAAGAAAGACAATCGTCAAAAAATGATAATTTTGGCAGTAAGTAAGGTGGCCTGCCTCGAGGTGTTGGAGTTTTGAGACACCCGATGCAATGAAAAAATGGAAGAAATATGCTACCCGATGAGTATGTTCGTGGAAGGCTTCTTGGCAGAATATGACGTTCCTTCTCAGTCTACACCTTCATATTTTATAAAGTTCTCGGCATCAACTCACAAATTCGTTGATGTTGAGAACTATGATATATATGTTGATTGTTGTTTTTACAAGCCCTTATCTCGAGGATATTTGAAAGGTAATATAATACTACCCAACCAAATGGATAGAGAGACTTAAGGGCACTAAGATAAGAGAAATATTGAAGAATAATTTGACCATATGTGTGATGAAATGTCCTCAAAAATGGGAGATTATGAGGTGAGACAAATGATAATGGTACTAGACCTACCATATGTGTGATGAAGTGTCCTCCTAAGAGGGAGATTTTGAGGTAAGGCAAATGATGATGGTACCCGACCGACCATATTTATGATGGTTTTTAGGGTGCTCGGAGAGTTTTTTAGGCCCGACCCGACAAAGCATCATCCTTAAGGGACCGACCTGACAACTTTGAAGTCTGGATTTGAGAGAGTATAATTTGTCTCAGTTACCCGACATGAGGAATAAAGATGGGATGATGATCGACCAGTTGGGAGCAGCGTGACGTATGCCTTACTTGGAAATGGGTGTATATGGAAGAGTGATGATAAAAGAGATAAAGCAATAGTTGACATTGATCATAGGCCTTGGAAACTGCCATAGGCTGGTGCAGTGGTAGAGTAGCAGCTGCCATTGGCCGGTACAATAACCGCCATAGGCTGGTGCAGTGGCAGAGAAACAATCTTATTTAATTAGCTAAGAAGGTGGTGGAAGTAATGACTAGGAGTTATAATGATGATTGAGTGATGCATGGTGACGTCAGGGTCGGTTGCAATAGTGGAATTGGGGAATTATATAAAAGGAAAGAAGTCACATTAGAAAGGGTTAGCAATTTTTACATTTCACAACACTTGTAATTTGTGATCAAAACTCTAGTGATAGAGAGAGAAAGTGAGTCGTGAACTCGACCACATTGTATACCTGATGGGATATTTGTTATAAACTATGTAACTTCTTTGTTAGATGCTCAGTTCGATAATTGCCATGAGCCTTATAAAAACATTCCCCTTTCTTTCATGAATGTAGGTTGAAGACACTCTCCGCCGAAGCATATAAATCCATTTATCTGCGGTTATTTATCTTTTACTAAGTTTGTGTGGTTCTCACTAACCAAACAAATTCACAGTTGGGGAAGGTTTGTTCGATGGATAAATTCCCTATATTACCCTTGAAACGAAAAATAGTCATCAACAAATAACAAATAATAATAATAACTAGGTTATAAAAACATGAGAATTGTCTTTGGTTTTGTCTAACTGATTGTTATAATTTTTAAATAATATTTTATACTACAAATATAAATATATTGTGACACTCCCTAGATTTCTTTGTTATGACACAACCATATTCAAAACAAACTGGATTCACCTTCAAGCATTTTGGTGAAAATCCTCCCCATATACAATAATTTTATAAAGTTGATGGGTTTAACTCATATAAAAAACTAGCTTAAGAAATGAAAGTCATTATTAGTCTAGTAATCTAATATCAATCGATATTAGATATTTTCTCTATTATTTTATGTCATGTGTAAGTCGATCTTTTTTGTTTGGTCATTCTTATGTGAAAATATATTGTTTTATTTTACATGAGTTTAGTTATAATATCATATACAAGATCATGGGCATGTTGGGATTTGTATGCCCGACAAGCAAATATGTTCGAAACATGATTGATTAATAAATTTGTGATTCTATTTTATTTCATGTATGCATTTTTATTTGCTTTATAAAATTCATGAAAATTCCGTGATTATTTATGTAGCTTTAAATTAAACATATATGTGTATGTAAAATGTTACATACATATATGCATGGATAAAAATTAAAAAGTAATAATCAAAACTTATCCATGACTATGATTTGAAGTTGGGAATCTTCAAATCCAAAGTCATAAATACAGTTCATTCCATTATGAATGGTATAGTTCTATCCATATTATATTATGTAGAGACATAGAAATGAATGTGTTTTATATAATAAGATTATATTGGACAGGACCAGATAAAATTGAAAAGTTCTAATAATTTTCGTTAAATAAAGAACATCAATTTTATCATAATGATGGTCATATATGTGATGATCTTAATTCATTGTATTTAGCAGACTCCTATATCATATTAATTTATTCTTTAATTTACTCGGTATGATTTTGTATTTATTACATTTCGTAAACCTTGTATTTTGGGAATGAGTTGAATGAATAGCTGGGAATGCTAACCTGATATAATGAAATCTGTTTCTCTTGTTTGTTAGTTCAAGACCTGAACGATTAGCGCGTAAATTCATAAAAGTTATGAATTAATTGTTCACTTGAGAACTAATGGAAGTCAATGATAAAGATGTAATTGGAGAGGTTAACGGATATTTTATACCTAACTCCTTTACGAATCTATTATGGAGGATCATTGCATAGGTAATGACTATATCAATGGACGAATACTTTGAGTAATTAATTCTATAATTCTAAGAGTGCAATTCTGGGTATTTAGTATAGTTACTCCAAAATTAATAATTTCGTTTGATTAATAAAAGAGTTTATAATTAATCGACGGAATTATTGGAGCTTAGAATTATAGGTCCATCGGTCCCCTCGTCGTCTTCTATCACTGTTCGAACGATTATAATTATGAAGAAAAATAGTTGAGAATTATTTAAAATAATTATGAATTATTTTACACTCCAATTATTCCATAAAGCTCATGTTGGAAATTATGACAAATGTTGTCTTAATATATATTTATTAAGAGATAATGTATCTATTTATTAATTTATGAAAATTAATATTTAATTAATTTGATTAATTAAATTTTAATTTAATGAGATAATATTTTCAAAAGTTGAAATTTTGAAAATTGTTTTTAATATATTATCTTTGATAAATTATGAGATAAATATTAAAGGATTTTATTTTGATTTTTTGAAAATTAAAATCAATATCCTTAAAAGATATGCTTGACATTATTTTTGATTTTTTGAAAAAATCAAAAAAACAGGGGCATAAGGTAGTGTTGGATTTTGATTAAAACAAATCCATCCAAGAGAATATAAAAAAAAAAAAAAAACAAAAAACAGAAAACAAAAAAACAAAAACAAAATACGTGAGCATGCAGAGTTTTTGTTGTTTTTGAAATTGAGATTTTTGATCAAATAAGAAAAGCAACAACAAATAAAAGGGAGGCTGGTAAAAGAAATAAAATGGAAAAAAGTTTCTTTTTATTTTCTCTTAAGTTTGATTTTGAGAAAATCAAAAGGAAACAGCATCCAGGATTCGTCTCATGTGCTAAGTACACGGATCCTTAATAAATTAGAGTATTCTTCGTAATTAATTTCACGCCCACACGTGCCGTTTGAGGTGAGGAGATAGACGAGGAAGATCGTGGTTCAAAGAATCGATTTACAAAGATATTCAGATCTGCAGGTATATTTCTTACTTGAGTTCTAAATAATTTTATTATTAATATACCAGAAAATACGGATCCGATTTTATTGTTCATGTGAAAATTAAATTTTTTCATGTTACCCAACACGATTTCCGCTGCTCATGAACTCTGAAAACCAACAAATGGTATCATGAGCGGTCGTATTTATTCTGGTATATTAATAAGAATGATTTATTGTAAATCATTTTAATATGTATGTAAAAGAGTAGCTATGCATTTTTATGAATTATCATGTGATGGTGAATGTATGGATATTAATCGTTAGTTGTATGGTTGACATTGGGTTATGATTTTAATTTTTGTTTTATATATTGGATATGTAAACCGAAAATTAAATGGGTATTTCTTTTTGTAATTGTTAATTTTTTATAATTATTCGAGATCAAGATCAAGCCAAATAGACGATGCACGGACGGACGATTTTTTTTTAAAAATATAATTTATATTTCCAGATTTTTTTTCCTGCACTGTGCACACTGTTGCACAGTGCAGACTGCTGCACATATGTGCAGCAAGTGGGCTTCTGCTGGGCAGCAGCCTCGTTGCTGCACATATGTACAGCAAGGGGCTGCTGCTGGGCAGCAGCCAGCCACACAGTGCGGTAGTGAGACTAATGTAATTTTATTTTGTTTGGTTGTAATTTTAGAAATATCCAAATTTTCAACCCGGTTAATATCCAATTTATTTATTTTGTGTGAATTATAAAATATTTATTCTCATGCATATTTTAAATGACATATAGAATTAGCACAATGCCTACTCTTGCATTATAACATGTCATACATACATGTGCATTTTCATAAATTTATTTATGATTGTAAATAATTTATAATTTGATTAAAAATTATTTTAGATTTTTTATCGAGTAGTCGATTAAATAAAATTTGCGAATTAATTTTAAATCGTTAAAATTTGTAATGTCACAAAATTTAGTTCTAAGTATTTATAATAAATTGTTTATCATGAATAACTTAGATGTTTCATAATGAATTTAAGTTTTATTAGTAAAGCGGGTAATTTTATTTTGAAACAATTAATTTGGTAATTAAAGACCTTTAATTTTGATTTCTTGGTCTTTTTCCGCTAAGTTTTCAAAACATTAGATGTTTTACATATAAAATCACTAAACTTAAAATAATGAGTGGGAGCGGGTAGTTTGTCAAAACGTCCTTTGGTCTCCACCGCTAGTGCAACAACATGAAATCTAAGTGGGGCTTCGTGATTACTTTAGTTTCATCCTCCCTAAGGAGAGTGTTTGCTTAGGTTAATATCAAGGTTGTACTTCTTACGATAGGATTTATAAAATGTATATCATAATTAACTTACCCTAAGGTGGTTGTTATGAGTTAAATTTTAAGGATCCAAAACGGTGGGTTACACTCATATAAATATAGTTAAAAGTGTTAATTATATTTAGACCAAAAATCGGTTATGAATAAATTTTGAAAATATGAGATATTTTGAAAAAATTTATTTATTGAGATTGTCTCTATTTTAATAAGGTGTTGTAATCGACCCTAAAGGCAACATAATATGCTTATTAAATTTTCCGAGGCTATAGTAGTGCATATATATTTTAGTGTTTTGCACATGCATCATGCATCATGATTATTATGCCAAATTTATTTTGAATTTTATGCATGGAATAATTTAGAATATTTTTTTAATGATTTCAGAAATATGTCAAATCCAATCCTATCACTGCTTGCTACTGAAAAATTAACTGGTGATAAATTTGCTAAGTGGAAGAAAAAAATGAATATAATTCGTGTGCTGGATAACTTGAAGTTTGTCCTGATGGAGGAATGTCCTCCAGAACCAGTTGTGAATGCCAACAAAACCATCAAAGTGTAAGTGTTCATAGAACATGCCAATGATCTAATAAGCAAGAAAACATGTTCATAAATTCAAAATAAGTTGCGGAATTACTTACATTGAATGGATTTAAGCTTTTAAATTTTTGAGAAGAAGAAGATCTCCAAGATCTTTCCTTTGTTGATTCCAAGCTTTGAGTTGGTTTCCAAGATCCTTCCTTTGATGATTCCAAGCTTTGAGTTGTTTGAATGAAGATCTCCAAGATCCTTCCTTTGATGATTCCAAGCTTTGAGTTGGTTTCCCTATCACCTTAGTTGATTCCATGAAGTGCTAGCTTTGTTGATTTTGCAACAAAATCAAAGAGAATGAGAGCAAGAAGTTCACGCCCATGGAGGAGAGTATTAGGGTTTCCAATTGTTTCAAGTGTTCTGTTGGAAGTGAAGAGAGAGAGAAGGCTTTTGGTAAAATCCCTTTTACCCTTTTTCACCTAAACTAGGTGGTTGGGTAAATGGTTTTACCAAAACCATTACATGGTGGTTGGATGGTTGGTGGCTTGGCATAAATGCCAACTACCCTCCCAACTACCACATGTGAAGTGGGCCCCACATTTGAATTCAAAATTCAAATAGATTCTACGAATGTTTGCCGCGGCTCGGATTCGTTTAATCCGATTAAACGAATTTCCGTCGCTAAATAATTAAATCTAATTTAATTAAATGACGACGCCTCGTAAATATATTACGAATGCCGTTTACGAATTAATTCTAAATTAATTTGTTCGCTCGTATTAAAGTCCAACTTTAATTTCGTAATGAAATCCAATTCATAATAATATATCTGATATATTAATTTTAGCCCATACGAATAAATTAAATAGAAAAATCAAATTTAACTATTAAATTTATTCTACCGATTAATTCCAAATTAATCGCGTTCTCTCTCTTCCGAACACATTTAATCCCAGATTAAATAATACCTCAATTAATCCCAGATTAATTTTCTCCATCTTAATTAATCCCAGATTAATTCTCTCTCTTAATTAATCCCAGATTAATTCTAATTCGAGTCAACTGTCATCGGTGAATCTTCGGGAAGCGACCCATGAGATCCCCGGATATGTTGGCAGTAAATCTAATCGTCGGACTATCCAAACACGTAAGTACCTAGTACTACGTTTATACCGATTTACAAGACAATGTTGGCTTCTAGCAAAGCGCCATGCCTACCCAATTCTCCAGAAATATCCTTACAGGAATATGTGATCTATATCAGGCGTAGTATACGTAGTATTGCGTATTTCGATCCAGCATCGGATGTCACGTGCAAGGTCTGGGGCTGGAAATGTGTCTGCCCCATACGAAGCACATATCGGATCTCTGGTAACTAGTATCTATAATCGGACGAACATGACCTAGTCATATCATCCCGATGATTGCAGTACTTAAGAGAACTAGTACCGTATCCTACGTGACATCATCTCCACTATGACTGGAGTGATACTTCCGTCTTGACATCACACCCAATACACTACGATTCTCAATATACCCAGCAGAGGCGTACACAGAACCGGTTAAAGACCTGGACGACCAAAACCAAAGCATATTGATTGTCGCAAGTATTAGTGGTGTAAGTCTTAGGTTAAGACCTAATACACCTACCCTGATTTCGGACTTCCATAGACACGTAGTCATACTACCAATGGAATTCCGAGGGGTCTATCCAGAGCGAAGCTGTTTTCCGTACCATCGGTAAAACACAACCTCCTATTACACTTGCATGAGTATCCAATACCCAAATATATGAGAACTATGCTGTTATGCCCTCACAACGCGCACAAGTGTAATACTAGTCTATTCCGCATTATCGATGTCCAATCTCGATAATACTACGACTAGGGATATTTAATGATTAAACCTTCGTGGATTGATACCGTCTCATATCATCTCAATCCAGGAACTAATCATATGGACCTTCTATCATTTATACATCTTTGGTGATCTAATCACAAATGATAAAAGAGCAATTTCCTTTGTCACATAGTTAATTTGTACAACAACACCATGATCTGTACAAATAGTGACGCTATGAGTCATAATTGTCCAACAATCTCCCACTTAGCCTATAGCCAGTCACTCGAGTGTCATACACCCGAACTATGTACGGTTCGCTCAAACTGTAGATGAAAGGCTTTCATCAGCGGATTTGTATGATTATCGTCTGATGCGATTTATTCGATCATCACATCGCGATGATGTATGATCCGAACGAATCAGATGAATAGACGAAATATATATCTGGATCGTTGAAGAGACCATTAATTCTTTAGCCTGTGCTGACGCCTAGCTCAGCTGCTAACAGAACTATATCTAATCTAATTAGATTTATCATCGACCCAAATGGCTTCTATTGCTGCCCCAGCCGCAGCAATAACCTGCATTTGTTGTTTATATTCGGTAAGAATATCTTGCTTGGAAGATTTCCAGCTCATTGTTCCGTTATTCAAACTGTATAGTACCGTTATTGTTATCAGTTAGGAAACTTACAGTAGTGATCCCAGTCATTTCAAGTTCTCCTTCTCCATAGTTTAAGACATCATCCTTAGTTCTCTAAGATACTAACGGATGTTCTTAATATCAATCCAGTGACTATCACTTGGATTGACCTGTTTGTGACTCCATATGCTCAAAGCGTATGAGACACCAGATCACGTACATTTTTCAATGTACGAGTTCTCAGAGAGTATTAACAACTTTAAATCTAACCCAATAGATCTTTATTCCTAGAATAAAGGTTGTTTCTCCCAAGAATTCTACGGAGAATATTCATGAAAGCCAAGCTTTCACCGATTGTAATATGGGAATATCATTTCCAAGAAATGACATATCATCATTATTTAGGACATCATTGTCAGTGCTCCCACTAACCTCCTTATATACATAAGAATCATATTCGTTTTGAATCAAATCATACACCATTATGATTACATCAAAACGATAGTTCCAAGAACCCAATGCTTACTTCAATCCATACATGGATCGAATAATCTACAAACCTTTTTTGCTAGTTTTGGTACGAAAAAACCGTCAGGATGTTATAAACATCTTCAGGTTTCCGTTTAAGGAAAGCGATTTTGACGTTCAGCTGTCATATTTCATGAATGAAACATGCAGCATCAGCAAGCATTATCCAAATGGATTTAACGTGGCAACAGGTAAAAGATTTCATTGTAATCAACATAATGTTGATAACGATACCTTTCCGCTATAAGACTAGCTTAGTACGTTGGTATGTTGCCTTCCATGTATGTCTTCCTTGAAGACTTATATAGTACCAATAGGCACAATGCCTTGTGGTACAACAACTAGTGTCCAAACATAGTTGTTATACATGGAATCCATTTCGGACTAATGGAACTTTGCCATAATAGGGAGTCGATATCTTGTATCACTTCCTTATTCGTAGTCAGTTCGTATCCCTTGATAGGATTGGCATCTTTATGAGGTGAGATCAGAAACTCATACCCCAGGTTATTTTCTTACTCTCTCCGACTTACGCGGTTCTTTGTGTATTCAAAGATTGTGGTACAGTTTCATCCTTGATGAACTGTTTGTGTTCCATTAAGGACTTGGTGCCTTGAATAGTATAACTCTGATTTTTCATCGAGTTTTACTATCCTCCCACTTACCACTACATATCGGTATCCCTCTTAGGAAAAAAACCGCATGGTGAGCAACAATTACATTGTTCTCAAGTGAGTTGTATAAGTACTATACTTTGGTTTCCCTAGGATAACCTACAATTGGCACTTATCCAATTTGGGTTCTTGTTTGGTATCATCCAAACATATGCTTAGCATTCCCAAATCAACAGGAATGAGAAAACCCGGTTTCTTTCCTGTTCATATCCAATATGAAGTCTGTCAAACAGATTTTCATGGAACCTTATTCAAAATAAGTATTGCACTATTAATGCTTATCCCTTTTGAAGGAAAATGGTAGCTCAGAGTGACTCATGATTAACCTTATCATGTCAACAAAATTCGGTTTTCTCCGTTCGGACACGCCGTCAAATTGACGTGTTCCGGGAGGAGTCATCATTGAAAGAATACTATACTCTTTCAATATATGAGAAACTTATTGTTTAAGTATTTTCATCATGGTCAAACCGTGATGTTTTAATACTTTAACCGATCTGTTTGTCTACTTCGTGTCGAAACTCTAAAAGTTTCTTATTCGTGTTTCATAAGAAACACATAACCATAACGAGATGCCACATCCGTAAAGGTCACGAAACATTCATTTCCACATTTAGCCTAGCTAGACATGGGCCCACTTACGTCACTATGAACGAGGGCTAACAGATCGATGGCACTTACACTTTTACCAAGTAAAAGGTATATTAGGTATTTTACCTAATAAACTAGATTCGTAGACTTCATTTGAATGGAATCAAATTCGTCCTAGTATCCACTCTTCAAAAGTGTGGATATACGAGTCTTGTTTAATGTGTCACAGACAACACTGCCACAAATAACTCTTATCTGATCAAATCAGTTTGAGCTATTTGTTCATCATATTATATGTTTGAGATTTATTTATATTCAAAATATAAATACTGTCACTCACATCTAATGTGTTTATCTCAATATCATCTTTATAAAATAAAACACTTTAGTGTTTTAGAATATAAAGGTATACTCGCAACGAGTTATACTCGATATAGAGATAATGTTTCTAGTCAAACTAGTTACATTATAACAGTTTCCTAATTTAAGTACACACCCAAAGGGTAGTTCCTAAACTTAGGTATCTACGGTTGAAACAGCGACTGTCGTCCCGTTTCCTATTCGCAGATTAATCTCATCTGAAGTCAGTATCCTGCTCACAGCAGATTCTGCACATCAATGCATATTTATGTATCACACTAAGTATTTAAAATTCAATTTTAATACTAGTAGTGAACATATTTATGACAAACATATTTGAAGTCAGAGCCTTGCTTGTCTTCAATTCCTTCATGTATGCTTTGTCCATACGGCAGTCACGCTTCAATGACCCCGTTTGCCACAATTTAGGCAGACATCTTGGGATATGTCATTTATCTTCCTAGAAGATTATAATGATTTTGCCTTTGCCCTTTTCACATTCCAGAAGTCTTTGGCCAAGCCTTGGCCTTCTAGAATATCGAAGTAAGGTGCGCCTTGCGCTTCTTGCCTTATTGCAAACTTTGACTTTGGTCTCCTTGAGAATAGTCATTAATTCTCCAAGAGTTGTATTGCAATTTAATACTTCTAAGATCTAAGAATAGATCTATGAAGATCCTTCCATTTCATTATCATACTTTAAGGATCTAATCCTTAGTTCTGATTAAGAAATTAAGGAGTCATTATGACAAATATAATGAATTAAGCACTAAAGTTATCATCATATGAATCTTCCAAAGATCATGCTCTACTATTTGCTTAACTCTGGGCTTAGGCCTAATATGTTATTTTATCAAATAAAATAACTTATTAGTTTCCAGGACCATCCTGAAATTTTATTCCCAATTTGAAAATTAAAGTCGTTTAAACACATTTTCACCCAGGATTAAGTTTTAAACACTAGTCTTTCAGTTTTTCTTGATTCTAATAGTCCAACTATTTAATCAACGATTTCAGGTACTATTTAATATAATGATTACTATAGTCCAACGATATAATCAAGTATACTTTTATTGGTTAATATCAAATATATATTGATTACTATAATCCAATTATATAATCAACTATAAATGATCGGTACTATTTATTATAATGATTACTATAGTCCAACCATTTAATCAATTATAATTAAATTGGTTAATTCAATTATATTGATTACTATAATCCAATTATAAAATCAACCATTAATTGAAAGTCTGGAAATACAGTCTAACTGTTTATTAAAACAACAATTAAATATTAGTCCAACTAATAAATAATATATATTTGACGAATAATATTTGATTGAGCGCGTATGGCAAGTAATTAAACGAATATTGCTTAAATTCTCCTCGCCTCCCACTATTTTTCGGCGAGCCTCTAACCCTCTGTCGAGTACTCGGGAAACCCAATTTCCTAGTGGGCTAGGATCCCGTTAAATAACACACAACCTTGACTTTGGCCAACAAGTTGTATGATATTTAACTAGGTAGATCTCTAAGATCAATTGGATCTCATCCAATTCCTAGATCCAATAGGTGGACATCCAAGTCCGAACATATATCTAATATATGCAAATATATTTGATATATTACCTAACCTTTTTCCTCTGAATCAACTAAGCCTTGGCTTTGGCACAACAAACTTAATGATCCCAGTTAAGCGGAACCCATTGACATGGAAAGCTTCGTAATCAATGTCGATGGACAAGAAGTGATCTTGACTTTGGCCAACAAATCACGACTTGGACAACACACCGATATGGAACAAAACTCTCATGATTCAAACACATCCGCAATTGACAAAGGTCTTGACTTTTGCCAACAAACCAATGCCAACTTTGGATCTTGAGTAAGAATCACTCAACGGAAGGAAAAACGCTTAATATGTTTTGAGGGGTTTTTCGCGTGCAAATTGGCAACCAATTTATTATCTTTGTTAAGGTCTCATCATCATAACCCTTAAACATGCATTCTAAACACATAATAAAGCGCTTATAAATAAATAAATTAATAATGATATACGGATGGATATGTCACAAATTGTTCCTAGAACAAATCACTCCTTTTCCTCTCCCCGACTAGAACTATTCTAACTTCTACCCAATAACATAACACAATAAAGAAACCTCATTTACTTTGAAGGGAATTGGTGAGAAGAGAAATACAATGAGAAAGGAGATAAAAGGCTGGACACGCAGGTCCAATTTAAATAAATTCTAAATTTATTACAATTTCCAAAATTGCCCTCGCCCTTCTAATATCCATCTGATATACATTATTCATGCAATACATTCATGTATTCAAACAAATCATGTTATTCAATCAGTCTAATCCAATTAATTAATCTTTGAATTAATGGTCATCCAATGTTCAAACAACGATTTGATTTGCGCGAGTTAAACTCGTTTAAGAATAAATACTCAAAGTAAGTATTCTTGAATTATATTGAACTACAACTTTAAATCCAATTTATTTGTATTCAACACTAATTCCAAATTTAATTCCAAATTAAATATTTACACTTGTTTATAAGCCTTAAAGACTTGGATTCCAAATCCAATCTTAATGGGTCTCAAAGGCCCAATAACATCCAATGTCATTTCAATTAAAGTCCAATGGGCTTTTAATTGATTCTTAAGGCATGGGCTTTGGCCATAATGGATCAAACCCAAAATGCCAAGGCCCAATAGGTATCACCCTATTGCCAACAAATCAATTTAGGCCCATTAGGCCCAATTAAATTCTTTAAAGGGCCAAGTGATGTATTTGGACTTTATGGAATTGGTTTTGGGCCCAATTGGATCCAATCCAAAAGTCCAAAACCAAACTTGGTCAAACCAAGCCCATTAAGCCCAAATACACACTTTTAACCCAATTAATAATTAAAGGCTTATTAATATAATTATAATATTTCAAATATCACAATTATTTTAATTAAAGTATAAGCCATGATTAATTAATTAAACTCAATATTTCCAAAATACCAATTAACTTAATTAATCATGCTTAATCCACAATTCATGCTCAACACAAATTGAAGCAAAAAATCATCATTTCGTGCTCAACACAAATTGAATCCTAAATTCATCATTTCATGCTCAACATGCACTTTGATTTAACATAAACATTATTGACTTTGATTCTAATCTAATCAAACCAACAATCAACATTTTATCATGCATTTAAACACATCCAATGGTGTAAAAATTGAAAAACCAAACTGCAGTCCACTGTCACAGTTTTGGCCTCACTAAGTAAATTTTAAAAATTTGATCCAATCAATTTATCTCAAATCTAATCATGCACAACTCTAAGTTAACATAATCTAAGCATGCTCAAAGCACCAATTGGAAGAAATCATGCTCAAAACACAAAAGCCCCAAATTTTAGTCTCATGAACCCTAAAATTTTCATGCTTAAAATTGGCTCTGATACCATTGTAATTGTTCCTAGAACATGCCAAGGATCTAATAAGCAAGAAAACATGTTCATAAATTCAAAATAAGTTGCGGAATTATTTACATTGAATGGATTTGAGCTTTTAAATTTTTGAGAAGAAGAAGATCTCCAAGATCTTTCCTTTGTTGATTCCAAGCTTTGAGTTGGTTTCCAAGATCCTTCCTTTGATGATTCCAAGCTTTGAGTTGTTTGAATGAAGATCTCAAAGATCCTTCCTTTGATGATTCCAAGCTTTGAGTTGGTTTCCCTATCAACTTAGTTGATTCCATGAAGTGCTAGCTTTGTTGATTTTGCAACAAAATCAAAGAGAATGAGAGCAAGAAGTTCACGCCCATGGAGGAGAGTATTAGGGTTTCCAATTGTTTCAAGTGTTCTGTTGGAAGTGAAGAGAGAGAGAAGGCTTTTGGTAAAATCCCTTTTACCCTTTTCACCTAAACTAGGTGGTTGGGTAAATGGTTTTACCAAAACCATTACAAGGTGGTTGGATGGTGGTGGCTTGGCATAAATGCCAACTACCCTCCCAACTACCACATGTGAAGTGGGCCCCACATTTGAATTCAAAATTCAAATAGATTCTACGAATGTTTGCCGCGGCTCGGATTCGTTTAATCCGATTAAACGAATTTCCGTCGTTAAATAATTAAATCTATTTAATTAAATGACGACGCCTCGTAAATATATTACGAATTCCGTTTACGAATTAATTCTAAATTAATTCGTTCGCTCGTATTAAAGTCCAACTTTAATTCGTAATGAAATCCAATTCATATTAATATATCTGATATATTAATTTTAGCCCATACGAATAAATTAAATAGAAAAACAAATTTAACTATTAAATTTATTCTACCGATTAATTCCAAATTAATCGCGTTCTCTCTCTTCCGAACACATTTAATCCCAGATTAAATAATACCTCAATTAATCCCAGATTAATTTTCTCCATCTTAATTAATCTCAGATTAATTCTCTCTCTTAATTAATCCCAGATTAATTCTAATTCGAGTCAACTGTCATCGGTGAATCTTTGGAAGCAACCAAGAGATCCCTGGATATGTTGGCAGTAAATACGGTCATCGAATTATCCGAATACGTGCGTACCTCGTACCACGTGCTTACCGATTTACAAGACATGGTTGGCTTCTAGCAAAGCACCGTGCCTGCTACCAATCTCCAGAAATATTCTTATTGGAATATATAATCTATGTCAGGCGTAGTATACGTAGTATTGCGTATTGCGATCCAGTATCGAATGTCACGTGCTAGGCCTGGGGCTGGAAGTGTCTGCCCCGTACGAAGCACATATCGGATCTCTGGTAACTAGTCTCTATAATCGGACGAACATGACCTAGTCATATCATCCCGATGACTGCAGTACTTAAGAGAACTAGTACCGTATCCTACGTGACATCATCTCCACTATGACTGGAGTGATACTTCCGTCTTGACATCACACCCAATACACTACGATTCTCAATATACCCAGCAGAGGCGTACACAGAACCAATTGAAGCCCTGGACGACCAAAACCAAAGTATATTGATTGTCGCAAGTATTAGCGGTGCAAGTCTCAGGTTAAGACCAAATACACCTACCCTGATTTCGGACTTCCATAGACACGTAGTCATACTACCAATGGAATTCCGAGGGGTCTATCCAAAGCGAAGCTGTTTTCCGTACCATCGGTAAAACACAACCTCCTATTACACTTGCATGAGTATCCAATACCCAAATATATGAGAACTATGCCGTTATGCCCTCACAACGCGCACAAGTGTAATACTAGTCTATTCCGCATTATCGATGTCCAATCTCGATAATACTACGACTATGGATATTTAATGATTAAACCTTTGTGGATGATACCGTCTCATATCATCTCAATCCAGGAACTAATCATATGGACCTTCTATCATTTATACATCTTTGTGGTTCTAATCACAAATGATAAAAGAGCAATTCCTTTGTCACATAGTTAATTTGTACAACAACACCATGATCTGTACAAATAGTGACGTATGGGTCATAATTGTCCAACACAAAGATGCTTATGAAAATTGGATTCGAGCAAATGACAAAGCTCATTGTTATTTACTTGCTGCCATGTCTGACGTGCTTAACACAAAGCACAAAAAGACAGAGACTGCTTATGAGATAATGGAGTCTCTACAAGGCATGTTTGGCAAACCCTCTAATCAAGCTAAACATGAAGCAGTCAAGAAAGTCATGAACTGCAAAATGAAAGCTGGAATCCCTGTTCGTGAAATGTGCTAATGATGATTAGTACCATTCATGAGGCAGAAATCAATGGGGCTACCATAGATGAAGACACACAAGTGGGCATGATTTTGGAAAGCCTTAGCCCACAATTCCTTCAGTTCAAAAGCAATTACTTCATGAATAAGCTGAGTTATAATTTGACTGAATTGCTTAACGAACTCACTACTTTTGAGTTTATTTCTGTGGAGAAGAAAGGAGAAGAAAATGTTGCTGAACCTTCTATCTTTAACTCTTCTTTAAAGAAGAGAAAGAGAAATAAGAATAAAGGTAAGAGTTTAGGAACTGAGAAAACAGCAGGGAACAACAGTAAAAAGAACAAGCCAAACAACAGTCAAAGAAATAAGAATGGCTCCACCCAGAAAAAACCAAAAGGAAAATGTTTCCATTGCGGAGTTGATGGGCATTGGAAGAGAAACTGCAAGAAGTATCTCGAAGAGCTGAAACAGAAAAAGAAAGGTAAATTAGATTTACTTATTACTGAATCTTGTTTAGTTGAAAATGATTTATCACCCTGGATAATTGATTCAGGAGCGACTAATCATATTTGTTGTTTCTTACAGAAGCTTGATTCTTACACAAGACTTGCTGATGGGGACTTTACTTTGACAGTGGGAATGGCGCTTTAGTTTCAGCATCAGCAGTTGGACAAATAAAACTTTATGTTGAGAACAATAAATTTTTATTTTTGAATAATGTTTATTTCGTACCAGGGTTTACTAGAAACCTCATTTCAGTTTCTCGACTTTATGAACAATATTATTCAGTTTCTTTTGATAATAAATCAGTTGTTATTTCAAGAAATGGTTTGAATATTTGTTCTGGTTTTATTGAAAATTGGCTCTATGTAATAAGGCCCAATTTTAATTCATTATTGAATGCTGAAATGTTCAAAGTTGCATTGCCAAAAACAAAGAAACAAAAGATTTCTCACACTGATAACACATATCTATGGCACCTAAGACTTGGTCATATAAATCTTGACAGGATAAATAGGCTTGTAAAGGATGGTCCTTTAAGAGAACTAAATGTTAGTACTCTACCAGTCTGTGAATCATGTCTTGAAAGTAAGATGACAAATAGGCCTTTCTCTGCAAAAGGCAATAGGGCCCAAGAACCACTGAAGCTTTACATTCAGATGTTTGTGGACCTATGTCTACACAAGCAAGAGGTGGCTATGAGTACTTCGTTACTTTTGTTGATGATTACTCTAGATATGGTTATGTTTACCTAATGAGACATAAGTCTGAAACTTTTGGAAAGTTTAAAGAATTCCAAATCGAAACGGAAAAACAATTAGGTAAATCAATCAAGTGCCTTCGATCAGATCTAGGAGGTGAATACCTTGATAATAAATTCAAAGATCACCTATTAGAGTATGAGATTTTGTCCTAACTAACTGCACCTGGTACACCTTAGCAAAATGGTGTAGCTAAGAGGAGGAATCGAACTTTACTCGACATGATTCGTTCCATGTTGAGTTATTCTTCCAAAAACGTTTTGGGGGTATGCTATACAAACAGCAACCTACATTTTGAATGTGGTTCCATCTAAGTCAGTACCTAGAACACCTTTAGAGTTATGGAGTGGCCACAAACCCAGTTTGAGTCACTTTCGTATATGGGGGTGCCCAGCATACGTGCTAATAGGTAAGACAACAAAGTTAGAAATGCGTTCTGAAGTTTGTTTCTTTGTTGGATATTCAAAAGGCACAAGGGGAGGTGTGTTTTATAATCATCGAGATAATAAAGTGTTTGTGTCGACAAATGCCACGTTTCTTGAGAATAATTATATTGCATACTTCAAACCTCAAAGCAAGATAGTCTTGGAGGAATTAAAATATGATGAGATCAGTCAACAACCTGCTAGGATTGTTGTTCCACAAAGTAATGAGACCACATCTTCGAGTCATAACATCTTACCACCTCGTCGTAGTAGGAGGATAGTACGACTACCTTCTCGATATAGACAAGATGGTGAAGCACAAGTTGCTATCACTGATGATGGAAAAGATGACCCATTAACATATAGATGTGCAATGGAAGATCATGACAAAGAGAAATGGCTTGAGGCTATGAAACTTGAGATGGAATCCATGTATTCCAACTCAGTCTGGGAGCTTGTAGATCTACCTGAATGAGTAAATCCTATAGGGTGCAAATGGATCTACAAAAGAAAGAGGGGAGTGGACGGTAATGTAGAGACATTTAAAGCAAGGCTAGTGGCAAAGGGTTATACCCAAAAAGAAGGAGTTGACTATGAGGAAACTTTTTCTCCAGTAGCCATGCTGAAGTCTATTCGAATCTTGCTTTCCATTCCTGCTCATTATGATTATGAAATTTGGCAGATGGATGTCAAGACAGCCTTTTTGAATGGCTATCTTGAAGAGACCATCTATATGGAGCAACCATAAGGTTTTATAAGCAAATAGAAAAGAAAAAGGTTTGCAAGTTGTAAAGGTCTATTTATGGACTTAAGCAAGCGTCCAGATCTTGGAACATGAGATTTGATGAGGCGATCAAATCTTATGACTTTATCCAAAATCCTGATGAATCTTGTGTTTATAAATTCATCAAGGACAAGCGAGTGGTCTTTCTAATACTTTATGTTGATGATATTCTACTTATTGGGAATAATGTAGAACTATTATCAGACGTAAAGGCTTGGCTGGCTGAACAATTCCAAATGAAAGATTTGGGAGAAGTAAGTTACATTCTCGGGATCCGTCTTATTAGAGATCACAAGAAAAAGCTGCTAGCTCTGTCTCAGGCATTGTATATTGACAAGATGCTTGTTAGATATTCAATGCAAAGCTCCAAGAAAGGTAACTTACCTTCCCGTCATGGAGTTATTCTTTCTAAAAGGCAGTGTCCTTCGACACCCCAAAAGGAAGAAGATATGAGACGGATTCCATATGCGTCGGCAGTAGGGAGCTTGATGTATGCTATGCTATGCACAAGACCTGATATATGCTATGTAGTGGGAATAGTTAGTCGTTTTCAGTCAAATCCAGGATTAGATCATTAGGTAGCAGTTAAGCATATTCTCAAGTATCTACGGAGAACGGGGAACTATATGCTTGTTTATTCTGGCAGGGATTTGATTCTGATTGGATATACTGATTCTGATTTTCAATCAGATACAGATGATCGAAAGTCGATATCTGGATCAGTGTTACTCTTGGTGGGGGAGCTATAGTTTGGAGAAGCATCAAACAATCATGTGTTGCTGATTCAACTATGGAAGCCGAATATGTGGCTGCTTGTGAAGCTGCCAAAGAAGCGGTTTGGCTCCGAAAGTTCTTTACCGATCTGGAAGTGGTTCCAGATATGACAAGCCATTGTCACTTTATTGTGATAATAGTGGTGCAGTGGCTAATTCCAAAGAACCAAGAAGCCACAAGAGATCAAAACATATTGAGCGGAAATATCATGTGATTAGGGACATTGTGCAACGCAGAGATGTGGCTGTTCTGAAGATTCCATCTGCAGAGAATCTAGCCGATCCTTTTACCAAGACGCTACCTGCAAAGAGTTTTGAGGGGCATCTAGAAGGATTGGGGATTAGAGACATGTCTCATTTGCTTTAGGGCAAGTGGGAGTTTGTTGGGATTTGTATGCCCGACAAGCAAATATGTTCGAAACATGATTGATTAATAAATTTGTGATTCTATTTTATTCCATGTATGCATTTTGATTTGCTTTATAAAATTCATGAAAATTCCGTGATTATTTATGTAGCTTTAAATTAAACATATATGTGTATGTAAAATGTTACATACATATATGCATGGATAAAAATTAAAGAGTAATAATCAAAATTTGTCCATGACTATGATTTGAAGTTGGGAATCTTCAAATCCAAAGTCATAAATACAGTTCATTCCATTATGAATGGTATAGTTCTATCCAGATTATATTATGTAGAGACATAGAAATGAATGTGTTTTATATAATAAGATTATATTGGACAGTACCAGATAAAATTGAAAAGTTCTAATAATTTTCGTTAAATAAAGAACATCAATTTTATCATAATGATGGTTATATATGTGATGATCTTAATTCATTGTATTTAGCAGACTCCTATATCATATTAATTTATTCTTTAATTTACTCGGTATGGTTTTGTATTTATTACATTTCGTAAACCTTGTATTTTGGGAATGAGTTGAATGAATAGCTGGGAATGCTAACCTGATATAATGAAATCCGTTTCTCTTGTTTGTTAGTTCAGGACCTGAACGATTAGCGCACAAATTCATAAAAGTTATGAATTAATTGTTCACTTGAGAACTAATGGAAGTCAATGATAAAGATATAATTGGAGAGGTTAATGGATATTTTATACCTAGCTCCTTTACGAATCTGTTATGGAGGATCATTGCATAGGTAATGACTATATCAATGGAAGAATACTTTGAGTAATTAATTCTATAATTCTAAGAGTGCAATTCTGGTATTTAGTGGAGTTACTCCAAAATTAATAATTTCGTTTGATTAATAAAAGAGTTTATAATTAATCGACGGAATTATTGGAGCTTAGAATTATAGGTCCATCGGTCCTCCTCGTCGTCTTCTATCACTATTCGAACAATTATAATTATGAAGAAAAATAGTTGAGAATTATTTAAAATAATTATGAATTATTTTACACTCCAATTATTCCATAAAGCTCATGTTTGGAAATTATGACAAATGTTGTCTTAATATATATTATTAATAGATAATGTATCTATTTATTAATTTATGAAAATTAATATTTAATTAATTTGATTAATTAAATTTTAATTTAATGAGATAATATTTTCAAAAGTTGAAATTTTGAAAATTGTTTTTAATATATTATCTTTGATAAATTATGAGATAAATATTAAAGATTTTATTTTGATTTTTTGAAAATTAAAATCAATATCCTTAAAAGATATGCTTGACATTATTTTTGATTTTTTGAAAAAATCAAAAAAAACAGGGGCATAAGGTAGTGTTGGATTTTGATTAAAACAAATCCATCCAAGAGAATATAAAAAAAAAAAACAAAACAAAAACAAAAAACAAAATACGTGAGCATGCAGAGTTTTTGTTGTTTTTGAAATTGAGATTTTTGATCAAAATAAGAAAAGCAACAACAAACAAAAGGGAGGCTGGTCAAAGAGATTAAAAAGGAAAAAGTTTTCTTTTATTTTCTCTTAAGATTGATTTTGAGAAAATCAAAAGGAAACAGCATTCATGATTCGTCTCATGTGCTGAGTACAATGATCCTTAATAAATTAGAGTATTCTTCGTAATTACTTTCACGTCCACACGTGCCGTTGGAGGTGAGGAGATAGACGAGGAAGATCGTGGTTCAAAGAATCGATTTACAAAGATATTCAGATCTGCTGGTATATTTCTTACTTGAGTTCTAAATAATTTTATTATTAATATACCAGAAAATACGGATCCGATTTTATTGTTCATGTGAAAATTAAATTTTTTCCTGTTACCCAACACGATTTCCGCTGCGCATGAACTCTGAAAACCAACAGGGCCTACCTCATACTCAAACGCTAACTCAAGAATTGAGAGTTATCTCAAGTGTATATTGATAACGATAAATAATATTAGTCAATAAGGATATTTTCCATTATTTTTTTTTTAGATAAATGAACTTTCTTATTAATTGAACATCCAACCAAGTGTAAGTAGAACCAAAAACACCCAGATTAGCTAAACAGTCTACTTCAGAATTGCTTTCATGAAAAAAATGAGTATAAGTATCAGGTTATCTTTTGCCAAGGGAAATCAGGCTCCATTTGCTTGTGGTGCAGGTTTTAAAAGTGCTTTCATCCGTGTTCTGCAATGCCTCCTGTCTTTGCTGAAATTTACGCAATTATCAAATTAATGAAATTTGATCATTTTACAAGCTACTATGAAATAGAAGCTACAATTGTAGAATAAAAGCTTATATTATAATATTGGTCAAATATACATTTTTCAAGTAGAGCTTTTATTATTAAAACTTTTGGAAGTAGAGCTGTTGATAAAAATTGTTAGGTAATTGGTTTCGAGTGAGAGTTTTATTAAAAATTATAAAATTATTTTATTGGACAAATTTTTTAAAGATGTGTTATAAAAAAATGAAATAATATTGTTAAATTAAATAAAACTATTATTGACCATCTAACTATTTTAAAAAGGAATCTTCTACTCTGAAAAGCCTAAATTTTGAACTTTTACTTGTAGAGGTAATATAATTTTTTTAATCATGAAAAACTCTTCTTAAAATGGGACAAAACACTACCAAAAATTTTTAATATAGCTTTTGATATTAAAAAATATATATATTTACCTTTATTATAATTCATATCAAACGGTACCTGTTAAAATTACAAGACAATACATCAAACGAGACTTAATTTACCAGCATACCGTTAAAAACTCTCTAACATGACAATTAATTAAATGCGTGATTGCCAACTTCAATAACAGGTGTCTTCTCCCAATATGATAACTTTTAATTTAAAAAGTGAATATCTCCATAAATATAAAGTATGTCATTAAAAAAATTATATTTATTTTTTACAAATCATAAATTTTAAAATAATTATTATTATTGATATATTTCGACAAAAAATGATTAAAAAAATAATCATTACATTCATAAGAAATTAATGATTTCACATCAATTTTTCAAATGTTAATATCTCATTCATCTGAACTCCTAATCATAATCTATAATGTTCTACATATACTTAACATATATACTTACAACTTTTAATAATAATAATAAAAAAAAAAAAAAAAGCCTCTCAAAATCAAAACAACCCTAAATTGATAGGTTGCACATACGACACAACCATTACTCATTTCACTAAAAACATGTGTATTTTTATGCTTGGACATCAGATTTGCGATATGTAAATACCTATAAAATCATATTAGAAAGGCCTATAACTTTACAAAATCAATTTTAAAAAGTACAATAATGGCTTGTTATTGATACAATAATGATTTTTTATTAAGTTCATTCACATTTTAGTGAGCTCAATCACAGTCACATTTTATCTAAGTCACATTAAGTTTAATCACAATCACATTTTACCTAAATTACATTGAGTTCAATCACAATCATATTTTACCTAAGTCACATTGAGTCAATCACAGTCACATTAACCTTAGTCATGATAATATTTTATTTAAATTGTGTTTTGTGTACCTCAATCAAATTGTTGACCCCCTGTAACATTCACATTTTACCTAAGTCTCATTGCTGACCCTCAGTCATATTTATATTTTAGTCACAGTGAAACCATCTCCCTGAGCCTTTGATGAGGACATGCATGATGTGTCATTAATGTAAATGGATTGTACTTGCACTACTGACAGTATGTCATCTCATTAACTTTTCTGGACACATGCATAATTATCATATAATACACGTGAATAATGTAATGCAGCTGTGTAGACATATACATACAAATATAAATATCATGTTTCACTCATGCAACTCTATCTGGACCTACAACCTACCATGATAACTGTACATATACATGGACCATGAACACGCATCCCTAAGACTGCATCCGATACCCATCTCCTCTGAACTAAGCAGTCTGATATGAGGAAGTCCTCGCCAACAGGATGTCAACGGATCCTGTAAAAATAAAAGTGAGAGGGGGTAAGTTGTTTGAACGACCTAGTGAGTGAATGTTGAAAATAAAAAGTATTTAAAAAATATTTTATCTTGTAAAGTGGTTGAACTATATAAATAAAACGGTAAGTTTTCTTGTAAATCAAACAAAATATGAGATACAAATACAATACGTAAAATGTGAGCTGACAAAATAGCTAACATGTAAATCGCATCAATGTCGTAACTTGGGGGCGTATAGTGAGACATAGCACCGTGTAGGTAGAGGATCTTGAACATGAACATGAAAGTGCATAAGAAAGTCAATTGAGGACTACTAGGCCTACTGAGCTAAGCGAGTCCGAGACATTATACATGAGGGAATGGTACTCTACTGGTGTTTTGAAAATATTTTATTACATGTATAATTGAATTTAAAATAAATCTAAATCATGTACCTCAAACTTGCATGATCATAGTCATGTAACATAGTGAACTTATAAACATAAGTTGGAAACATGTAAAACTGTATTGATATGAAAATACCACATAAACTTGAGCTGCTAATCACAGAAACATAACTAAACTGAAACAAGTTCTTATAATTCTAAAATTCGGCATAACCATAAATTGAAAACTTAAATAATAAAACATTTAAAGTTTGAAAACGTGAAAACTATATCATTCACTCACATAATCGGAATATGAAGTCAATCCTACTATTTCTACTATCACAAGGATCTTGCTGGAATTTCCCGCATGGAATATATAAACATGTGTTCAAGGTACGGTTAGATTATTGGGTTGTTGATGATTCTACACGTGTACATGAAAAATACATGTGTCTGTCTGGATAAGGAAACTCATGGTGTTCCCTAACATTCTAAATTACCCTGAAATGTTATTCTCGCTTATCTCTAACAATATGAGTATTTGTAGCAATCTTACTCTTAATGGAATAAAATTATGTCGTCGTTATTGTCACCGCGAATACACGTCAACGACAACAACAAGTGGCCCAAATCTATTTTAATCGTGTTATTTAACATGGTAAATACACTTGCATATAACACTTACATGAAAACTCCAATGACATCAAACCAAGGACATGATCATTAGACCATCATCAAACCATCACCAAGACTAATATTCGGTCATCCTAAAATTATCATCATCATCACCACCCTACTAACACGTAACATGGCCGAATCATCCTTTAAAATCAAAGGGATTCTTAGCCATAATTCATTCCCAAGCTAAAATTTACGATTCAATTCTTCTCATGTACAAATCATGATAATAATCTTCAATCCAAACTTCATCATGCCTCACTTCCAACAAAATATACAGGGGTGTCTCATGGCAACATCAACACAAACCCTAAGTTCTAACTCATCTCAAATCTGTCACAAATTATGAAAATAAGTTTCAATCTATGCATGGTTAACATATAAATAACTCTATTATACTCAATGGTCATGGATATTGCTTGGGGTTCCATGGGTCTACATGATGAGCTTGATTATCATGTAAAAATGCAAGGGTAAAGGATTAGAAGCTTACATTGCTTCATGAGCTCATGAAAATGCAAGGAAATCACACCCTTGGAGATAGCTTAAAGCTGATAAATGGAGGCAAAAATGGAGGGGAAAAGATGGTATTAGTCCTGAGTTTCATGAGGAATAAGGGGGATAGAGGGTCTATCTATAGTGGCCTTAAATTCTATAGTGTTCTGATTTAATTTGGGGCAAAAATCACAGCGGCGTTCGAAAGGCACCTCGAATGTGACTGAAACACTTGCATTCTGGCTGGCTTTGTTCAAACGTGACTAAGGACGCAATACGAACGCGTTCATTCTGATTGATTTTGTTCAAATGGTCTACCAAATGTGGCACAAACGCGAACCATAGTACATTCGAACTTTGGAACGAACGTGCCATAATGTGCGATATGAAATCTTCAACATTTAACAACACAACTTAACTTGTTACTGGGTGGGTCGACATAAGGACCCCACCATGTTCATATTAACATGTCGTACATGGAAAATGACCATGATTGACACGTCATACAACCGGGGTGTTACATTCCCCCTTTAGTAGATTCGTCCTCGAATCCTATCTAAAGTTAAGTTTCTGAATTTGTCTTGATCTTAAAACACATGGAGTTCAACTGCCTCAAAATTATCTTAGATTCCCATGCTGTTTCTTGATTCTTGTGATGTCGCCAACTTACGTACACTGATAGAACATCCTTGGTTCGTATCCGCTTAACTTGTTCCTTAATCATTGTCTTGGAGTGTTCGTGACATGACATGTCCTGACTAATTTCTATGGACCAAAGCTCTAGCGTATGAGAGTCATCATGTGGGTATTTCCTGAACAGTTTAATGAACCTAAACTGTTCATTCGACACATGTAGTGCTTGAACTTGGTTAGGAGAATCACACTAACTTGATAAGTCTATAGACCATGACATCTTCAGATTCTTGGCTTGCCCACTGTAAGGTTTTTAATTACTATATCCTACTATCAACCTCGGAATACCTATGTTCTGAGGCGTATCTGTAGTTTCTGATATTCTATCATGTCTTACTGATAGGTCAAACACCTGGATATCTAATATGTCTTGTTCTTGTTCATGTTATCCTGCCAATGAAGTTGTTTCATGTCATTTTGTATCTTGATAATGTCTAGATACATCATCTAAAAGGGTACATAAGTTATATTAAATAGTTTTCCCTTCCGATACGCGAGTGGTGGTATTTCGACTCTATCTTGTTACCTAAGAATCTACTGTTATGCATCTCGTAATTCACTGTTATATAACTTTCTCCTTCAATCCCTGAATGGAAAGGTCTAACACTTGAACATGGTTAAATATATCTATCATCATGGACTAGGCTTGGACATGTAAAACTGACGCTGGATGAGTCTGAAAGCTGGAATTATATCCCACTGCTCATGTACTTCTGTCACTGCTTGACTTGTAATCTTCTGTAGTATATTCAAGGCATTTGATGTTCATGAATAGCTCAAATATATCTCTTGCCATTTTCAGGTCATGTGTAGTCCTAAGAACATAAGCGAAGACATTATAATGTCGCATCAACGTGCACCTCAAGTTGATCCTGAGGGCATTGCAATATATCATGGATTCACCTATTCTTGAGGGTAATGTTAGAACATGTGATGTGGTCAATCATTCTTTATGCTCATGAAATCCCTATTCTCATGAATTTGACCAAGAGAATTCGGCACCTTTTAGAGTCAGTTTGACCATAGTGCCTAAATCTATGGGAAGCCCCATATGAATTTCGGTAGTAGCCTGCAAACCTTGAAAGCTCTTGATTTCAGTATCACTTATATGTCTTAGTTCAGGATCGCTCCAATTTCCTTGTGATCAATTGAAATCTCATTTCACGGTACAACATGGCCTAGAAATGCTACCTCAGAAAGCTAGAATTTACTTTTGGGGAACTTGGTATATGGTTTCCACTCTGTCAGCTCCTGTAAAACGACAAGCATGCTTTCTTCATATTCTTCTGCACTTATTCGTGAGATCTATGAATGTTGTTGTAGCGTTAGTGAGTCAAAGGGATGTCACTAAAATTTATAATACTCATGGCATGCTTGGTACATGGTTTTAGTAACATCCATATCCGAATATTGAACTTCTGATACCTTAGTCTGAGATCAATCTTGTAGAAATGATGAGTTCTTTGATGTTGATCGAATTTGTCATTACTTGTTGGAACTGCACATGATATGGTAACATTATCTACAAAAATATTATACCCTATGGATGTGGGAACTAAAAGGAATGTATCCAAGATCCATGTTTTCACGTCTAACTGGAGATGTAAGTAATATTTTTACGTGGCCCGAGTCTACTGAAGTCCTTGCCTTGACTGCAAGATATCTAACCTCTACTGATGTACATTAGTCATATAGGGGAGGGCCTTGCTAAGGTTGTTACTTGATTACTTTTTATTAGAGCATGGAAGGGAATCAAATAATTAGGGATAATCTTTGATCACAAGGCCTGACTAGCCACACCTCAACTATCACTTGCACTTCTCATGCATCGTCCTAAGTGCCTCTTTTCATAGGTCTAATATAGGGTTATCATGCGGGAATATTGATGCTGAATGGGAATTTTTAAGAAATAACATCTTGCCCTAATTCCGGAGTCGGCCTTCTCTTGTTAGTCAAATTTTTCTTAATGGGAATAGCCTGAGGTATAGACTCACTCTGAATCTTACTGTACCCTCTAGACCTAATTTTTTTCCCTAGATGACTCAATCTTACTCTCTTCTATGGACTTCCCTTTTTGGCTTTCAAGAAGGTCTCATAAAGCATATCGTATTCTTGTAGCTGTTTTATGCTCTGCTTACTCTGGCTGCTTATACTACCCGTCTCTGACATCCCTAGCACTTTAAGTAAGGAAACAAGCTAGGATGGATTTACTAAGTTCAGCTAAGTCTAGGGTGGATCTAGAACGTTTCTCACTCCCATGAGAGAGGTAAATCACTCATCGCGGCTGGATCTTCATGAGCTTAACTGATCTGACTGGCATGCTGCCATGCACTATATATGTCCTATTGGATTTCCTGATGAAATCAACAGGATCTATGCCAAATTCCACATACAAAAGGTAGGAAGGTACATCCTATAAAGATCTGGGGGTGCATGTCTTGATTCTACTGAGACCTAGATGGGTGTCTAGTCATAATCGAAGATACTAAGACATGTGAGGGTTGTCATTCTACTGGAGGTTATATAGATTACTACTGTTGCCAGTGGGTATACAACTCCATCGACTGATCCATGGATTCCTGCATGTGCTGCATGCTCCGGGTAATTTTGCCCATGTCATGTATTGCACTTGGTTCACTTGCTGGTTCTTGGAGTCCATTTGATTTTGTCCTGAAACGTGGTTTTCTGGATTCACCCTCGTGGGCACGTGTCTCTTGGGGCCATTGATTTCTGTTTTTGAGGTATACGACTAATGATCTTGAGCATTCTTGGTGACATTACTATATATTCTAGCCAAGCGAATGTAGGGTTCAATCATAAGAGGAGGGTTAACTCATTTCTACTGGCTTACATGCTAGAGATGCCCTAGGGGAACCCATTATCTATTTTAGAATAGATATGAGATGGACACCGTCAGGACGGATTACCTAACTAGTACTTCTAAGAGGTTGGACGGTGGCTAAATCACGATTTTATCTACACCTGTAAACCTTAAATACCATAAGCAACTAAAATTATTATAGTAATGGCATTACATAATCATGAATCTAACCTATGGTATCTGACTTTCATGTAATCTGTAAGGTACTTAAACCCATTGTGAGCTCATGGGACTAAATCGAACATGTACTTTTGGTATTCCACTAACGGTCATGTTGTTGGGGTAAGCGCAGTGGAAGGCGAAAATAGTTTTTAAACATTTAAAAAAAAATTCCGAGCGAATTAATAAATATCAAATATTTTTAATTCTCCCAAATAAGTTTAAATATATTACTTATTAACATAATATAATTTTTCGAAACACGACGAATGATTTTACGAAAATATTTTTCGACAAATACTACGCGTAACGGGCAACGGTCAAACCGATTGACCAACCGCCGAGCCGGGCCAACCCGGTCACTTGGACAGTGTTCGGTCAGCCCTTGGACTGTCCGAACAGTGCCCAGTTCGCAGGGTTCATAGTCGCGACTTAATAGCCCGTTCCGACGCGAATTTCACACATTCACACCGTTTTCTCTCGTTTTCACCCGGAATAATTTTCAGAATTTATCCACCACCCAATACACATCCAAAATCATCCAAATAACATATTTTTACATGAAAAATATTCTGTTTTAACATTCAATTTCAGATCTGATCTAGAAATTAATTTCTCCATTTTTTCATGTCATAATTCAATTTTTTCACCAAATTAATCCAATTAATTTACACCAAATTTAATCACCACAACATAAAACCTCAAAAACAATTCTAGGCAATATAGATTGGTAACATTACTCTAGAATGACAATTTTAATTTTGAGATTAATTCCCTAATTAATCTTACAACACATGCTTATAAAACTATTAAAGTTAAATAATTAATCAACACCAAGTTTTTGCTTCAAACATATATCAAGATACATATATTATTAAGACATGCAAAAATACATATCCAATATATATTTCCATGCTCAAGAAACAAAACAAGAAAATTGGAAATTGGAAATTCAATATTACCTTAATTTTAATTTCCAATTCCTTCAATTCTTCTCCTTTGGTGATGATCAATTTTAGAACCCTAATCCTCTTTTTCTTTTATGTTCTCAACGCATGAGAGAGTGGTTAAAACTTCACAAAATAAAACAAGTTTCATTTTTATAGTGTAATAACCCTAACTGTCGAAAATTGGGCATTATTTTCAACAAAAATAATTTAATTTTTGGCCAATGAAATTGACACACATTTGATCTTATCTAAATGTAATTATTATTTTGATTTTTGCCAAATAAATCCATGTGTTCAAAAACTATGGATTGGCAAATCAAAATTTGCCGAATTAAATAAGAATATTCCAAGATATTCTTATCTTAAATAAATAAATAAATAAACTATTTAATTAATTTATTTATCTAATTAACAAAAAGATAAAATAAATACATGGAAAAATATTCCGTTAATATTCCTCCATTTTATCATTATTAATAATTAATTAATAATAATAATAATAAAATAAGTGTCAAAATTCAATTGATTAATAATGTGTATCTAATCTAAATTTCATCGTATACAAATACACATTATTTAATATGCATGTGTAATTAAGAATAATCTGAATTATCCATAATTAATTGCCAAAGTGCTCAACGAGTGCACTTTATATTGTGGGACTCTAGGTTCAAGTTTATCTGTCACGGAAACCATTTCCATGTCTGTAATTTGTCCACTCACAAATTACGACGACTACAGATAATCATGTTGAACCATCCAGTGGAATTCATTGCATATATAATCCTTCTATCATAGGTTATCCGAATTATTCCAGAGATATAAATTAAACGTCAAATCTTTGCTATGAACAATACATGTGTCGCGACATATTTATGATTCTTTAATAAATATTCGGAACTCATTTCTGAATCATACCTCAGCCAAGATTTTCAAGGAATCACAAATTGGATACCTAAATCCCGTACACGGACTGACAGATCCTTTCTGGATGCATCATAGGATATCGTGAGTATCATCCATACCAGACGAACATGAGGAGGTTTGATCTTAAAAGATCATTGACGTGACTGTCATCAAAGTACGGATGATATCTCACATATCCGTAGTGGTATCACAAGTCAAAGGAGCTAATATGTTATTCGACTCGTAAGATTCATATTGACGTTGGTGTACCATCTATCAGGAATCTTTGAATGAGTCGTTCATATTTATCTAATAAATACATACGTGTCTATATGAGTCTCCAAGACTCATGATTTACTGAGATAAACTATTAGAACAATTCTAATATACGACACGTACTGGTCTCACGAGTTTACTAACCGACCAAGTATGTAAACCTTGACTAGGTGTAGGCACTGCATTTCTGCATATAAGTCCCTATGATGAGTCTCATTTAGAGGCACTGCCTTTTATGTCACGGAAGTCGCGGGAAACGGACGTCGGAAGGGGAAATTCAGAATAAGTATGTCATCAGGTTCATTTCACAAGTTCACTATTTTCGTTCGTGCTTGTTCGTGACCGCGTTTGAACGTCAAGCAGATTGCGGGCGTTCGTGTGTAGCGTTTGAATCGGCGTTCGAATGGCGTCGATATTTTCGGTTTTGCTGCTAGCCTCACACCCCAATCCCAATTAGCCCATCTCACCTAAGCTCAATCCAAAAGATAATTAAAACATTTAAAATACATGTCACAAATTAAATTAAATTAAAATTAAAATGAAATTAAAATCAAAACCAATTAAATTAAATTTAAAACAATTTAAATTTAAAAATAAATAAAATCTAAATACCAAAATTAAATAAATCTTTTCCTAAATTAAATCCTATCTAAATAAATCCCTACCTAAATTAAACTAATCAAAGCCAAATTAAATCAAATTTTAATAAATCACTCACCAATTAAAGATATCACCCACTTAAATTATAAATATCATTTCCCTTTTAAAATCAATTAATCACCTCCCTATTTTGCATGATTTGTTTCCTTTGAAAACCATGCATAACCCTAATTCCCCTTCCCTCTCACTATAAAAATAGAACAAACTTCAACCATGCTTCCCATAGCTAACTCACGGCAAAAAGCCAACAAAAAACAGAAAAATAAAAAACCCTAATCAGCTCTCTCCCCTAACTCATTCTTTCTCCCTCAACCGGCCAGTAAAACCCTAAAGAAGACACGCATATCCTTGGTCTCAAACACCACTCTCGCCATTGCCCACTGACCAAGCCACCTTCAAAACCAACCTGCCACCAATTCACCAACATTCCCCTCACGAGCCACACGTCCAACAAACAAAGCAGCACCCTACCAACAATCAAAAGCACAGCCACGTTTCACTTCAACGCCCCTTCCTTTCACGCAAGCAAACAACACCCCTCACAGCCCTTCTACTAACACTTGACGCAACCAAAGCCCTTGTCCAGTAACTTCATGCCATTCACTGCCTTCCACACGCCAACATAGCTCCTTCCAACGCCCACAACCCCTTAACAAAACGCAAGACACGTACCCCATCTATGCCTCAACCAGCCACGTGTCACCCTAGTTCCTCTCCACGCAACTCTACGTCAAACACAGCCCTGAAACGCTACAAAAACTCCCCCTCCCCAAACTGCCTATCATCACTGAACAAACTGCCATAATTTGTGCCTTTGAACTGCCGCAACTTACTGCCCCAAACTGCCTCAAATCAACCCCCCTGAAACTGACCGAAAACAACCCCAAACTGTCTCCATAATAGCCCCGAACAGCCATTTGACCACCCGAAATAGTCCCGAACTACACCCTAAAAATAGCAGCCCCTGAAACACCCGAAAACAGTAGTAAAACGGAGTGAAAATAGCGAAATAGCGAGCAAAGACGTTGAACCAGTGAACCAGGAAGTTACGGAGCTTTGGCCCTTCCGATCACCGTGAAACGCGAGTCCGAAAGTCGACATAAAAGGTTAGACCTGATGGTACTTTTCACATTCATTTTCATTTATATTTTTATCGTTTATTGAGTTTCTTTTGCATGATTATTGTGGAGTGATGCATGTTGTGGCCCTTGAATAGATAGAAAATGCATGTATTGTGAAATGATGTATGTTGTGGCCCTTGAATAAAATGAAAAATGTGTCGCCTCTCGTGGTATATATGGGAAACCGGACATAAATTTCATAGCCGATTTCGAATGGACGGTAGTGTGATCTGTACTCGGGATACAACTCCACGTACCACTTGAGTAAACGGCACATATTTCATTTATGTTGTTTTGATTTGTCTATTATTCACTACTTGATTTCCACATGTTATTTGTTTATGTAATGATGAGATAAAGCGCATGGGCTTAGTAAGTGCGATTAAAGGTCCTCTATTTTGAGAGGTTAAAACCCTTTACCACGATGCTTTACCGCGCCAGATGATGTATATTCGATTGGATGTGAGATATGTTCAATCGGGTATACGAAGTCCGATATTGTTGTCTCTATTTCTTATATGCATCGTGTTATTAGCGTATGGGCTTAGTAAGTGCGATTAAAGGTCCTCTATTTTGAGAGGTTAAAATCTTTTACCACGATGCTTTGCCGCGCCGGATAATGTATATTCGATTGGATGTGAGATATGTTCAATCGGATACACGAAGTCCGATATTGTTGTCTTTATTTTTATATGCATTATGATGTGATGCGCATGAGCTTAGTAAGTTGGATTAAAGGTCCTCCATTTCGAGGAGTTAAAGAACCTTTACCACGATACTTCGCCACGCCTTTCATTTCGTTATTCGCTTTTCTTTGTATGTCATCTTCTTGCATAATCATGCATCATGTTGCATTGCCCATGGGCTTAGTAAGTGCGATTAAAGGTCCTCTATTTTGAGAGGTTAAAATCCCTTGCCACGATACTTTGCTGCGCCTTTTAGCCCGTTATTATTGATTAGGTGTCATCTATTTATCCGTTCATATATGTGTCATGTTGTTTACTGCATTTTGGAGGTCACACTGTAACCCCGTTCGAACGCGTTTCAGAACGCTGCATGAAAGCATGTCTTCTGTCTGCTCCCGTTCGAACGCGTTATCAAACGCTATACGAACGCGAACCTTCTGTTTACCATTCGAACGCGTTTACGAACGCTACTCGAACGCGCATGCATTTGTTTCATCAGGTCTGGTCCTGTTCGAACGCGTTATCAAACGCCACACGAACGAGAACCTTATGTTTACCGTTCGAACGCGTTTTCGAATGCTACACGAACGCGCCATACACTGAACTGAGTCTTTTTCATAACATGTCATGCATAATTGTTTCTTAGGTGATTTCTCTTGTTTAATGTAATCAATCATACTATTTGAATTCCTGCATTTATTTATTTGATGTGTTAATGAGATGGTATTCAAGTATGATTAGGCCGTTAGTATGCGACTTGGTTCTTAAGCATGATTTAGCCCATTTAGTTGTTCATTTTCAAGCATGATTAGTCCTTTATTTGCGTTTGGAATTTGCATTATGTTTAGGTTGTTATTTGTTTTCCGCATTATATGATCGAAACATGTTCATGAGATTGTCGTGTGCTATTGCATGTTTGCCGTTATGAAGATTACTTTCATGCATGTGAACTTAAAAGTAGAATACTCCTTGGAAATAAATGTTGCTTAGGCGTGGTTAAATTATTGCACAAATCATTTCATTACAAGTGGCATAAATAAGGGACCATTCTGAACCCAACAGTTTGAGGTCTTCCCTTGCGAGGGTGAGTGCGGCCTTAAATCTTTGTCCCGGTTCACACCGGGTGGCGACTCCATTATTCTCTGGTTTAGTCCCCCGCAGGCTACTTTGTACTCCCAACCGGGCCGCGAGCCCGGGACAGCATGCGTTGCCCAATTTCTGTGTCCCACAGTCTGGCGACTCCACTGAGGACAGAGAATTGGCCCCGAAATAATGTCTTGTAATATTATGATTTGTGCTTTAAGTTAACCGTTCCTATAGTGGGTTGAAAGAGGTTTAATCAAAGGCACTTTTAAGGCTAGGTAATGGTTTGGTGTCTTCCTTCATTCACTACCTTTCTAGAAGGAAAAGGTGTGAAGGCACCTAGATAATCATCTACTCGTAGCCTACTGTGATGGACTAATTTGGAGGACTCGTTGTTTATTCCTGACACCAAGCGATAAGAGCCTAAGAGGCTTGGGTACTTAAGAGAGCCTCGCTCCACCCTCCCTCTGGGGAATCTACAACGGGAAGTCCATTTGACAGTCAGTCACACACCATAGCTCGTTGGCACGTACCTTAGTGTATAAAAAAGGTGCGCTCACTTGGTCGCTCGAACCCTTGAGTGGGGAGACCTAGTTGTGGGTAATCCTTAGTCAGTGAGAACCTTTGTCCACACCCCCGTAAACCCTCATATGAACCGTAGTCGTAGAACTAATAAGAATTATTTACTTGTGCTTTTGTTTGGGAACATGGTCGTTTGGATCCATTCAGACCTTTTTTCATGAGGTATGGGCTTGTTGGGCCATTTAAACTGGGACAAGAACATATCTTATGATGATTTGGCCAAAAGCTTCTAAAACGCCAATGGGCCATTATATGTTTGTGTTTAGGAACATTATCATTTGGATACGGTTGGAATTCTTGCCATGAGATGTGAACTTGTTGGGCCATTTAAACTGGGACGAGTTCACTCCTATGACAGTTAGCCCAAAAGCTTCTAAAATGATGATAGGCCGATTTGTGTGAAAATTTTAATGAGTTGACATATTTTTTGTATCGCATGCATCTCATGCATCACATGCACCTCATGCATACATGCACCACCCTTTTGTCTTGAAAGCCATCATAGATACTTGTTGGTTAGGGAAGAGGGCAGACTTGTCAAAAGACCGAGCAGCCACCAAGAGTACCGACAGAAGACCTAACCCAACGGGATAGGAAACTCAATCATGCATGCATGCATACACGTAACATATTTGCATCCTTTTTGTGTTTGTTCTGTTTTGTAATAATAGGTTTCAAAGGAGAAAAAGAGAGAGCGTCAAATGCAAGCCAACCAGAAGCAGCAACAGTGCAATGTCAGCAGTCTTCATGAATGAATCACAGGGGCGAGGCCCATATTAGTATCAGTCTGGGGCGAGGCCCATATCAGTATCAGTCTGGGGTGAGGCCCATATCAGTATCAGTTTGGGGGCTAGACCCATATCAGTATCAGTTGCGGGTGAGGCCCACATCAATATCAGTTTGGGGCGAGGCCCATATCAGTATCAGTTGGGTGGGGGGCGAGACCCATATCAGTATCAGTTGGGGGCGAGGCCCACATCAGTATCAGTTGGGGCGAGGCCCATATCAGTATCAGTTGGGGGCGAGGCCCATATCAGTATCAGTTGGGACGAGGCCCATATCAGTATTAGTCTGGGGGCGAGGCCCATATCAGTATCAGTTGGGGGCGAGTCTCATATCAGTATCAGCTGGGGGCGAGGCCCATATCAGTATCAGTTGGGGACGAGGCCCACATCAGTATCAGTTGGGGTGAGGCCCATATCAGTATCAGTTGGGGCGAGGCCCATATCAGTATCAGTCTGGGGGCGAGGCCCATGTCAATATCAGTTGGGGCTAGACCCATATCAGTATCAGTATGGGGGCGAGGCCCATATCAGTATCAGTTGGGGGTGAGACCCACATCAGTATCAGCTTGGGGCGAGGCCCATATCAGTATCAGTCTGGGGGCGAGGCCCATGTCAGTATCAGTTAGGGCCGAGGCACACTTCAGCATCAGTTTGGGGATGAGTCCCAGGGCCGAGGCCTGCATTAGTATCAGTTTGGGGATGAGTCCCAGGGCCGAGGCCTACATTAGTATCAGTTTGGGGATGAGTCCCAGGGCCGAGGCCCACACCAGTATCAGTTTGGGGATGAGTCCCGAGGGTCGAGGCCCACATCAGTATCAGTTTAAGGCCGAGGCCCACATCAGTATCAGTTTAAGGCCGAGGCTTACATCAGTATCAGTTTGGGGATGAGTCCCAGGGCCGAGGCCCACTTCAGTATCAGTTTAGGGGCGAGGCCCACATCAGTGTCAGTTTAGGGGCGAGGCCCACATCGGTATCGGTTTAGGGGCGAGGCCCACATCAGCATCATGCATCCATACATACATGCATACATATCACATACACACAATTTTTGTTTTGTATTCACAGGATTGTAGCGGCAAAGACCACCTCATCAAGTAACGGTTCAAAAATGAGCCACATTCTCGGACAGCATGGTTCAGAAATGGACCGCTACCACAACAAATGCCGAAAATGGCGCTCCAAAATGGAGCACACACAACAGATGCCGAAAATGGCACTCCAAAATGGAGCACACACAACAGATGCCGAAAATGGCGCTCCAAAATGGAGCACACACAGCAAATGCCGAAAATGGCGTTCCAAAATGGAGCACACACAGTAAAGGCCGAAAATGGCGTTCCAAAATGGAGCACACACAGCAAATGCCGAAAATGGCGTTCCAAAATGGAGCACACACAACAGATTCCGAAAATGGCACTCCAAAATGGAGCACACACAACAGATGCCGAAAATGGCACTCCAAAATGGAGCACACACAACAGATGCCGAAAATGGCGCTCTAAAAATGGAGCACGGTTTAGGAATGAACCAGGGGTCGCAGCACCTCACCACCAAATCAACTCAACTCAACACATGGCAAGTCAAGTGGCAGCTGGCGAGCCAGGTAAGTAAAAATGCATTGCATAACTTTGATAGGATTGTCACTATTACACATTACACAAGTCCCATCAAAGTGGGGGAGACTGTAGGCACTGCATTTTTGCATATAAGTCCTTATGATGAGTCTCATTTAGAGGCACTGCCTTTTATGTCACGGAAGTCGCGGGAAACGGACGTCGAAAGGGGAAATTCAGAATAAGTATGTCATCAGGTTCATTTCACAAGTTCACTGTTTTCGTTCGTGTTGCGTTCGTGACCGCGTTTGAACGTCAAGCAGATTGCGGGCGTTCGTGTAGCGTTTGAATCGGCGATCGAACGGCGTCGGTATTTCCGGTTTTGCTGCTAGCCTCACACCCAAGCCCAATTAGCCCATCTCACCCAAGCCCAATCCAAAAGATAATTAAAACATTTAAAATACATGTCACAAATTAAATTAAAATTAAAATTGAAATGAAATTAAAATTAAAACCAATTAAATTGAATTAAAACAAATTAAATTTAAAAATAAATCAAATCTAAATACCAAAATTAAATAAATCTTTTCCTAAATTAAATTCCTAATCTAAATAAATCCCTACCTAAATTAAACTAAATCAAATCCAAATTAAAATCAAATTTTAATAAATCACTCACCAATTAAAGATATCACCCACCTAAATTATAAATATCCTTGCCCTTTTTAAAATCAATTAATCACCTACCTATTTTGCATGATTTGTTTCCTTTGAAAACCATGCATAACCCTAATTCCCCTTCCCTCTCACTATAAAAATAGAACAAACTTCAACCATGCTTCCCATAGCTAACTCACGGCAAAAAGCCAACAAAAACAGAAAAATAAAAAACCCTAATAAGCTCTCTCCCCTAACTCATTCTTTCTCCCTCAACCGGCCAGTAAAACCCTAAAGAAGACACGCACAGCCTTGGTCTCAAACACCACTCTCGCCACTGCCCACTGACCAAGCCACCTTCAAAACCAACCTGCCACAAATTCACCAACCTGCCCCTTACGAGCCGCACTTCCAACAAACAAAGCAGCACCCCACCAACAATTAAAAGCACAGCCACGTTTCACTTCAACGCCCCTTCCTTTCACGCAAGCAAACAACACCCCTCACAGCCCCTCTACTCACACTTGACGCAACAAAAGCCCTTGTCCAGTAACTTCATGCCCTTCACTGCCTTCCACACGCCAACATAGCTCCTTTCAACGCCCACAGCCCCTTAACAAAACGCAAGACACGTACCCCCTCTACACCTCAACCAGCCATGTTTCACCCTAGTTCCTCTCCACGCAACTCTACGTCAAACACAGCCCTGAAACCCTACAAAAACACCCCCCAAACTGCCTATCATCACTGAACAAACTGCCCTAATTTGTACATTTAAACTGCCACAACTTACTGCCCCAAACTGCCTCAAATCAACCCCCCTGAAATTGACCAAAAACAACCCCAAACTGTCTCCATAATAGCCCCGAACAACCCTTTTACCACCCGAAAAAGTCCCGAACTACACCCTAAAAACAGCAGCCCCTAACCCCTCAAAATACTTCCAAAATAGCCCCTGAAACACCCCAAAACATCAGCAAAATGGAGTGAAAACAGTGACCAAAATAGCGAAACAACGAACAAAGATGTTGAACCAGTGAACCAGAAAGTTGCGGAGCTTGGCCCTTCCGATCACCGTGAAACGCGAGTCCGAAAGTCGACATAAAAGGTTAGACCTGATGGTACTTTTAACATTCATTTTCATTTATATTTTTATCGTTTATTGAGTTTTGTTTGCATGATTATTGTGGAGTGATGCATGTTGTGGCCCTTGAATAGATAGAAAATGCATGTATTGTGAAATGATGTATGTTGTGACCCTTGAATAAAATGAAAAATGTGTCGCCTCTCGTGGTATATATGATGGAAACCCCGACATAAATTTCATAGCCAATTTCGAATGGATGGTAGTGTGATCTGTACTCGGGATACAACTCCACGTACCACTTGAGTAAACGGCACATATTTCATTTTATGTTGTTTTGATTTGTCTATTATTCGCTACTTGATTTCCGCATGTTATTTGTTTATGTAATGATGAGATAAAGCGCATGGGCTTAGTATGTGCGATTAAAGGTCCTCTATTTTGAGAGGTTAAAACCCTTTACCACGATGTTTTGCCGCGCCAGATGATGTATATTTGATTGGATGTGAGATATTTTCAATCGGGTATACGAAGTCCGATATTGTTGTCTCTATTTCTTATATGCATCGTGTTATTAGCGTATGGGCTTAGTAAGTGCGATTAAAGGTCCTCTATTTTGAGAGTTTAAGATCCTTTACCACGATGCTTTGCCGCGCCGGATAATGTATATTCGATTGTATGTGAGATATGTTCAATCGGATACACGAAGTCCGATATTGTTGTCTTTATTTTTAATGCATTATGATGTGATGCGCATGGGCTTAGTAAGTTGGATTAGAGGTCCTCCATTTCGAGGAGTTAAAGAACCTTTACCACGATACTTCACCGCGCCTTTCATTTCGTTATTCACTTTTCTTTGTATGTCTTCTTCTTGCATAATCATGCATCATGTTGCATTGCGCATGGGCTTAGTAAGTGCGATTAAAGGTCCTCTATTTTGAGAGGTTAAAATCCTTTGCCACGATACTTTGCCGCGCCTTTTAGCCTGTTATTATTGATTATGTGTCATCTATTTATCCGTTCATATGTGTCATGTTGTTTACTGTATTTTGGAGGTCACTGCTGTAACCCCGTTCGAACGCGTTTCAGAACGCTGCACGAACGCATGTCTTCTGTCTGCTCTAGTTCAAACGCGTTATCAAATGCTATACGAATGCGAACCTTCTGTTTACCGTTCGAACGCGTTTACGAATGCTACTTGAACGCGCATGTATTTGTTTCATCAGGTCTGGTCCCGTTCGGACGCGTTATCAAACGCCACACGAACGAGAACCTTTTGTTTACCGTTCGAATGTATTTTCGAACGCTACACGAACGCGCATACACTGAACTGAGTCTTTTTCATCACATGCCAAGCATAATTGTTTCTTAGGTGATTTCCCTTGTATCATGTAATCAATCATACTATTAGAATTCCTGCATTTATTTATTTGATGTGTTCATGAGATGGTATTCAAGTATGATTAGGCCGTTAGTATGCTACTTGGTTCTTAAGCATGATTTAGCCCATTTAGTCGTTCATTTTCAAGCATGATTAGTCCTTTATTTTGCGTTTGGAATTTGCATTATGTTTAGGTTGTTATTTGTTTTCCGCATTAAATAATCGAAACATGTTCATGAGATTGCCGTATGCTATTGCATGTTTACCGTTATGATGATTACTTTCATGCATGTGAACTTAAAAGTAGAATACTCCTTGGAAATAAATGTTGCTTAGGCGTGGTTAAATTATTGCAAAAATCATTTCATTACAAGTGGCATAAGTAAGGGACCATTCTGAACCCAACGGTTTGAGGTCTTCCCTTGCGAGGGGTGAGTGCGGCCTTAAATCTTTGTCCCGGTTCACACCGGGTGGCGACTCCATTATTCTCCGGTTTAGTCCCCCGCGGGCTACTCCGTACTCCCAACCGGGCTGCGAGCCCGGGACAGCATGCGTCGCCCAGTTTCTGTGTCCCACACTAGGAACAATTTAAGAATGAATTATATTATTATATTTCTCAGTAACAATTGCTACGCTTTTGCAATTACGTCATAACTATTAATTCTAAGGTCTTTTATGCCTCTACCATATAATAGAATATATTGATGAAAATTACTCAATTTTATTCATAATAAAATATAAATGTTCATCAAATTTACAATAAATACAATAAAATTTGGCGCGCCAAGCACCAACTCCAACATTTTCTCCTACTTACTATAGTGTTAAATTTGATGGTATCTAATATCTATCGCCTCTACATGTCTATCATATAGTCTCGGAGGCAAGGCCTTCGTAAGCGGGTCTGCTATGTTGTCCTCTCCAGATATCTTGCATATGACAACATCTCCTCGAGCGATGATCTCACGAATAATGTGGTACTTTCACTCCACATGTTTCGATTTCTGATGCACTCTCGGTTCTTTTGCCTGTGCAACGGCACCACTATTATCACAAAACAACGAGATCGAATCCTCGATGCTTGGGATAACTCCCAATTCAGTGATAAATTTTCTAATCCATATAGCTTTTTTTGTAGCATCTGATGCCGCAATAAATTCTGCCTCAGTGGTGGAATCAGCTGTTGATCCTTATTTGGAACACTTCCAACTGACTGCGGCATTATTAAGAGTAATTACAAAACCTGAGGTAGACTTCCTATCATCAGGATCCGACTGAAAGTCAGAATATGTATATCCTCTTATCAGTAAATCACATTCTCCATAAATAAGAAACTTATCCTTAGTACCTTTTAGATACTTTAGGATATGTTTAACGGTCATCCAATGGTCATTACCTGGATTTGACTGATATCTGCTAGTAACGCTTAATACATGACTAATATCAGGTCTCGTACATAACATGGCATACATGATGCTTTCTAAGCATGATGCATAAGGTTGGCTAGACATTCTAGTCTTTTCATCTTCCGTTTGAGGACACATCTTCTTTGAAAGATGAATGCCATGTCGAAAAGGTATATTAACAACTTTACAATTGTTAAAGTTATACCTTTGTAGGATCTTTTCTATGTACGAAGATTGGGATAACCTAATCAACTTCCTTTCTCTATCTCTATAGAGTTTTATACCAAGTATATAGGAAGCTTCACCCAAGTCTTTCATGGAAAAGTTTTTACAGAGATATGCTTTAACACCCTGCATCATTCCAAGATCATTTCCAATGAGCATGATGTCGTCAACATAAAGCACAAAGAACATTATCATAGTCCCACTAACCTTCTTATAAACACAAGGTTCTTCTTCATTTTTGAGAAAATCAGACAATCTGATTACCTCATCAAAACGAAGATTCCAACTCCGCGAAGCTTGTTTCAGTCCATAAATGGACTTCTTAAGCTTACATATCATTCCAGAGTTTTGGCTGGAGATAAAATCCTCCGGCTGTTCCATATAGATTTCTTCATTAAGAAATCCATTAAGAAAAGTCGTTTTGACATCCATTTGTCAAATATCCTAATCATGGTAAGCAGCGATAGCCAATAAAATCCTAATAGACTTTAGCATCGCTACTGGTGAAAAGGTTTCATCATAGTCCACACTTGGTCTTTGAGTGTAACCTTTAGCTACCAGTCGGGCCTTTGAACGTCTCAACCTTCCCATCAGGCCCGCGTTTCCTTTTGTAAATCCATTTATAACCTACAGGAAAAATTCATTCAGGAAGCGGAACCAAGTCTCATACTTGATTCTGATGCATAGAGTCTATTTTGGAATTCATGGCTTCCTACCATTTAGCAGAATCAATGTCTAACATTACTTCTCTGTAGGTATATAGATAAGTCTCCTCAACAAGGAGCATATCGAGACTCTTGTCCTGTATCAAATACAAGCGCTCAGGAGGTCTCGATATCCTAGTAGACCTACGAAGAGTGGAACTAGAAGGTTCTGCTTCTGTCTAAACCTCTGATTCCTCTATTGGTCTGTCATCTATAGGTTGGACTTCATTAAGCTCAATCCTTCTATGATTACCACCTTCTGCCAAAAAGTTTTCTTCAAGAAATCTGGCAAAACAAGCTATGAACACATTTCAATGCTTGGGTTCATAAAATTGATATCCTTTGGAATTCGAAGAATATCCAACAAACTTAATTTTCGCCCTCGAGGTAAAATTTGATTCTGCTGTGTCACTCTGACGTATGCAGGACAGCTCCAAACCCTAACATAATTAAGGTTCGATTTCCTACCAACCCATATCTCATAAGGAGTAGTAGGAATAACTTTAGAAGGAACCCTATTCAGCAGATGTGTAGCAGTTAGAAGAGCATACCCCCACAAAAGTAAGGCAGATCTGTAAAACTCAACATAGATCGGACCATATCCAATAAAGTCTTATTTCTCCTTTCAGATACTTCATTGTGTTGTGGAGTACCCAGAAGAGTATATTGAGCGAGAATCCCATTCTCTTTAAGATAATCGGTAAACTCACTACTCATATATTCACCATCTTGATCTGATCAAAGGCATTTGATGAATTTACCAGTTTGTTTTTCTACTTCGTTTCGAAATTCTTTGAACTTTTCAAAGGTTTTCGATTTATGTTTCATTAAATAAACATAACCATACCATGACAAATCGTCGGTAAATGTTACGAAGTAAGAAAAACCACTATGAGCAATGTGACTTATGGGACCATATACATCACTATGTACGAGCTCCAATAAGTCAGTGGCCCGATGTCCAACACCAGTATATGGGGCTTTGGTCATTTTACCCTGAATACAAGATTCACAAGTTAGAAAAGATTGTATGGTTAGACGTTGCACACCTATATGACCTAACCGCATATTCCATAATTCAATATCATTTATTTTAGATCTTTTACGTTTATTATCCCCAATTTCATAAACATCTCTAATGGCATGTAAAATATAATTACCTTGCGAATTTGAACATTTGTGCAAAAAAACATCATCCACAACATATATATACATAGAACGATTCTTAATATGTACATGATATCCTTTTGTATCTAATACAAACAGAGATATAATATTAGCTACACAACCAGGCATAAAAACACAATCTGTCAAAATGATGTTGCCTCTGGATAGAAGAATCTCATATTCGCCAACGGTTGCTGCAGATAAAGAATCTACATTCCCAAAACGTAGCTGCATCTCATCTGGATTAAGAATCCTACTGACCCTCAGCCCTTGCAACGAATTACAGATGTGAGTCGGACTAGCAGAATCTAAAACCCATCCAGAACCAATGGCTTCACAAGATAAAGAGATATCATTGATGGGGAAAATAAACATATCTGATGCTGAGGCTCTCTCCCATCTGACGGAAGCTATATAATCTGGACAGTTGCGCCTCCAATGTCCAATCTTGCCACAGTGGTGGCACTTATCCTCAGCAGCTTTCTTCTTCGACTTGCTTGGTTTCTCAACTTTTCCATTAGGTGGAACACCGGAACTAGTCTTCTTTGCCTTTTTATTCTTCTTCTTCTTCTTGTCTGATCTCCTTGATTGAGAAGAAGAAGAACTAGGCAACGAGGACTTAGAAATGAGTGTCGGCACACCCTTCTTGATGTCCTCCTCAACAGATTGAAGCATCTTATGCAACTGAATGTAGGAACAACGAATACCATGCATGTTGAAGTTTATAATGAACTAGGAATACGCCGATGGGAGTGAGCCAACAATCAAATTCCTATCCAATGTTTCATTCAGCTGAAAGTCAAACTTTCAAAGTTGCTCAATGTGATCCATCATGTGCAGGACATGTGGACTCGCTAGCTTTCCATCAGCCAAACGCGCGTGGAAAAATTCCATGGAGATTCTGTACACCAAGGTCTGCTCCTGTTTTAGAAATAGCTCATGAAGCTGAGTTATGATACTGAAGAAGTCAGACATATCAACATATTGCCTCTTTAGATCAGAAGACATAGTATAGAGAATGAGTGACCTGACTCTCAGATCATCATCTCTCCATTTTTGAAATCTCACTCTCTTCAGATGTTGACTCCGGAGCAATATCCAACGGTACTGGACTATCCAGCACATAACCTACTTCTCGAACCTCAAGACAATCTTAAGATCCAATTTCCATTCACTAAAGTTCTCTGGACCACTCAATTTGTTCGTGTCCAAGACACGTGCAAAAGGATTAGAAGTTGTAGCTGCCATCACAAACTTAACAAAAGAAACATGAATTAGCATACAAGAGTAATTTCCATCAATATCATAAACGTCCAACATATTATGAAATTTTAATATAAAGATGCCCTCCCATTATTTTACATAAATTAATAATCCCCAAATAAAATACGAGAATTTAATAATTAAATTAAATTCTATAGCAGGAAGTAGACCTCACAAATATATTTGAACACACAGCATTGGCACATTGTGCCCAAATATATTTGAAAGTAGATAACAATTATCAATCACATCCAATGTGACTCTTTGAAATAGGTCTTGGACCGTTTCCGATCCTCACTGATTTGGCATTTATTGGATGTGGCGTATTCAAGGCAATACTCGTCAATAAACATATCCAAGATACTTATGCACTACCTCACTGCTTTGGCATCTATTGGTATGCACTTTCGCTCGAATTTATTTCTTATCAAATAAGTTTTACCGGTATAAACAAGTTTCCATTAACCATATACGCACTGCATTGGCAGACACAACCAAATTATTAGGAAAAATATTTACATATGTATTGATGAGACGGACTCATTAGTTTATAATACACTCACATAAAATAAAGCCTTATCATATGGATTTTTCTGTCAAACATCCAAAATAATTGATCCAATCAATTAATTCTCAAGCATGTGTAAAATAAATTGAATTAAATATCAAATATTTAAAGCATGAAAAATTATTTTGGATGTGAGATCAGACGCTCTAATACCATTTTGTTGGTGTAAGCGCAGCGGAAGGACGTAGTGGAAAGCGAAAATGATTTTTAAAACATTTTAAAAAAATTTCCGAGCAAAATATAAATATCAAATATTTTTAATTCTCCCAAATAAGTTTAAATATATTATTTATTAACATTTAATAACATAATATATTTCGAAACACAGTTAATTATTTTACGAAAATATTTTTCGACAAATATTATACGTAATGGGCAAACGGTCAAACCAATTAACCACCGCCGAACCGGGCCAACCAGGTCACTTGGACAGTGTTCGGTCAGCCCTTGGACTGCCCGAACAGTGCCCAATTTGTTGGGTTCACAGCTGCGACTTAACGAGCCCGTTTCAAAGCGAATTTCACCGTTTTCTCTTGTTACACATCCAAAATCATCCAGATAATATATTTTTACATGAAAAATATTCTGTTTTAACATTCAATTTCAGATCTGATCCAGAAATTTATTTCTCCATTTTTCATGTCATAATTCAATTTATTCACCAAATTAATCCAATTAATTTACACCAAATTTAATCACCACAACATAAAGCCTCAAGAATAATTTTAGGAAATATTAGAGTGGTAACATCACTCTAATGGAAATTTTAATTTTGAGACTAATTCCCTAATTAATCTTACAACACATGCTTATAAAAGAAAACTGTTAAGGTTAAATAATTAATCAACACCAAGTTTTTGCTTCAAACATATATCCAAGATACATATATTATTAAGACATGTAAAAATACATATCCAATATATATTTCCATGGTCAAGAAACAAAACAAGAAAATTAGAAATTGGAAATTCAATATTACCTTAATTTTAATTTCCAATTCCTTCAATTTTTCTCCTTTTGTGATGATCAATTTTAGAACCTTAATCCCATTTTTCTTTTATGTTGTCAACACATGAGAGAGTGGTTAAAACTTCACAAAATGAAACAAGTTTCATTTTTATAGTGTAATAACCCTAATTGCCGAAAATTAGGCATTATTTTCAACAAAAATAATTTAATTTTTGGCCAATGAAATTGACATACATTTGATTTTATCTAAATGTAATTATTATTTTGATTTTTGTCAAATAAATCCAAGTGTTCAAAAACTATGAATTAGCAAATCAAAATTTGCCTAATTAAATAAGAATATTCCAAGATATTCTTATCTTAAATAAATTAATTAATTAACTATTTAATTTATTTATTTATCTAATTAACAAAAAAACAAAATAAATACATGGAAAAATATTCCAAGAATATTTCTCCATTTTATCATTATTAATAATTAATTAATTAATTAATAATAATAAAACAAGTGTCAAAATTCAATTGATTAATAATGTATATCTAATCTAAATTATGTATCGTATACAAATACACATTATTTAATATGCATGTGTAAATTATGAATAATCCGAATTATCCATAATTAATTGCCCAAGTGCTCAAAGAGTACACTTTATATTGTGGGACTCTCTAGGTTCAAGTTTATCTGTCACAGAAATCATTTCCATGTCTGTAATTTGTCCACTCACAAATTACGACGACTACAGATAATCATGTTGAACCATCCAAGTGGAAGTCATTGCATATATAATCCTTCTATCATAGGTTATCTGAATTATTCAGAAGATATAGATTAAACGATAAATCTCTGCTATGAACAATACATGTGTCGCGACATATTTATGATTCTTTAATAAATATTCGGAACTCGTTTCTGAATCATACCTCAGCCAAGGATTTCAAGGAATCACAAATTGGATACTTAAATCTCGTACACAGGACTGACAGATCTTTTCTGGATGCATCACAGGAAATCGTGAGTATCAGTCCATACCAGACAAACAGGCGGAGGTCTGATCTTAAAAGATCATTGACGTGACTGTCATCAAAGTACGGATGATATCTCACATATTCGTAGTGGTATCACAAGTCAAATGAGCTAATATGTTATTCGACTTGTAAAGATTCCTATTGACGTTGGTGTACCATCTATCAGGAATCTTCGAATGAGTCATTCAGTATTTATCCAATAAATACCTATGTGTCTATATGAGTCTCTCAATACTCATGATTTACTAAGATACACCATTAAAATAATTCTAATATATGACACGTACAGGTCTCACGGGTTTACAAACCGACCAAGTATGTAAACCTTGACTAGGAACAATTAACAAAATGAATTGTATTGTGATATTTCTCAGTAACAATTATTGCGCTTTTGTAATTACGTCATAACTATTAATTCTAAGGTCTTTTACGCCATTACCATATATTAGAATATATTGATGAAAATTACTCAATTTTATTCATAATAAAATATAAATGTACATCGTATTTATAATAAATACAATAAAATTTGGCGCACCGAGCACCAACTCCAATATTTTCTCCCACAAACTTAGTAGTCTGACATGAGAAAGTCCTCGACAAGAGAATGTCAACGGATCATACAAAATAAAACAGAGAGTGGGGGTAAGTCATTTGAACGACCTAATAGGTGAATGCTGAAATAAAACTTTTTAAAAATAGTTTATCTAGTAAAGTGGTTGAACTGTATAAAGAAAACATTCATCTTTCTTGTAAGTCAAGCAAAATTTTAGATACAAATCTAATAGATAAAATATGAGTGGATAAAATAGATGGTTTGTAAATCTCACCAACGTCGTAACCTGTGGGCGTGTATCTTACCTAGCGAGACCTACCACCGTGTAGGCAGAGGATCCTGAATATGAATATGAAACTGTCTAAGGGAGTCACTCAGTAACCTGAGGAGTATTAGGCCTACTGAGCTGAACAAACCGAACCCGAGACACTATATATGAGAGAACATTATTCTATTGGTGGTTTGAAAATATTTTATTACTTGTATATCTGAATTTAAAATAAATATAAATCATGTACTAAAACTTGCAGAATCATAGTCTTGTAATATAATGAACTTATAAACATAACTTGAAAATGTGTAAAACTGTCATGATCTGAAAATACCACATAACTTGAGCTGCTAATCACGGAAACATAGTTAAACTGAAACATGTTCTTATAATTATGAAATTCGACATAATAATAAATCGAAAACTTAAATAATGAAACATTTAGAGTTTGAAAACGTTAAAACTATAGCATTCACTCAAAAAACATAATGCTGATTCCTACTAATTGTTCTGTCACATGGATCTTGCTGGAATTTCTTGTGTGGAATTTATAAACATGTGTTCAGGGTACGGTTAGATTACTATAGTGTTTACAATTCTACATGTGTGAATGAATAATGCATATGTCTATATGGATAACGAAACTCACGGTGTTTCCTAACATTCTAAATTACCCTGAAATATTATTCTTGTTTATCTCTAACAATACGAGTATGTATTGCAATTTTACTCTCAATAGACTCAAGTTATGGCGTCGTTACTACCATCGCGAATATAAATGAACGACCACTATAAGTGGCCTAAATCTATTTTAATCTTGTTATTTAACATGGTGAATACACTTACCTATAGCACTTACATGACAACTCCAACGATATCAAACTAAGGACATGATCATTTGGACATCATCAAACCATCAAGATGACTCACATTTAGTAAACCTAATATTATCATCATCATCACCACCATATTAACACACAATGTGGCTCAATCATCCTTCAAAACCAAAGGGGATTCATAGCCATAATTAATTCCTACGTTAAGATTTATAATTCAATTCATCTCATACATAAATCATGATAATAATCTTCATCCCAAACTTTATCATGCCTCATTTCCAACAAAATATACATAGGGTCTCATGGCAACATCAACACAAACCCTAAGTTCTAACCCATCTCAAATATGGCATAAATTATGAAAATAAGCACCAATCTATGCATGGTTAACATAGAAATTAACTCTATTATGCTCAATGGTCATTGGTCTTGCTTGGGGTTTCCATGGGTCTACATGATGAGCTTGATTATCATACAAAAATACAAGGGTAAAGGATAAGAAGCTTATCGTGCTTCATGAGCTCTTGAAAATGTAAGGAAATCACATACTTGAAGCTAGCTTAGGGTTGAGAAATTAAGGTAAAAATAGAGGAGGAAAAGATGGCCTTGGTCATGGGTTTCATGAGGAAGAATGGGGAGAGATGGTCTATTTATAGTGGCTCCAAATTTTAGAGTGTTCTGATTTAATTTTGGGTAAAAATCACAGCGACGTTCGAACACCATTTCGAACGAGCCTCGAATGCTCGCATTCTGGTTGGCTTTTTTCGAACATGACCAAGGACGCGACATGAATGCGTATATTCAGACTGATTTTGTTCTAACTTTCTGTCAAACGTGGCATGAACGCGAGCTGTATTTCGTTCAAACTTTGGAACGAGCAGGTCATAAACGCGAGATCTGAAATCTTCAACATTTAACAATTGAACTTGACTTGTTACTAAGTAGGTCAACACAAGAACCCCATGAAGAGCGACCAATATTCACATATATCTCGCCCCTCTAGCTTGATGTTTTGTATTTTATCTAAAATTTTATGAGAGTTTTGATGTGTTTTGAGTTCCTTTTACAGGTAAAAATAATATCGAGACCCAATTGAATCAATGAGGGACAAAAGTGGTAAAATATAAACCAAATAGAGGAAAAATTAGAATTAAGTTACGTGTCTCGATGTCGGAATGCACATCAAGACACGTTAAAGGCCAATAACGAGGCAGATAGTGCTGAATTTCTAACACTAACGCGTCACGCCGTGGGCCATTGGACGCCGTGACATTGTGACATGCGCATCATAACGCGCCCATATTTTTCAGTCTTTTAAAGAAGTGTACTCAAGGAGGAACCAAGCTACCTATAAAAAGAGAATTTCATCCTAAAATGAAGGGAGTTTTTTTGGAGAGGGGTGGATGCCCAATTTTCAGGGTCTCACACCTTAATTTCAGAATCTTCAAGGTGATTTTAGAGAGAAAACAAAGAACATCAAATGGTCACAACTCAAAATCTTAACAACAAGGGGCGAAAGATTGACAATCTAGACAGAGTTTCTTCTTCCTTTTATCTTTGATGTTTTATTTATTTTTGAATATTTATTTAGAGTTTATGATCATGTGTAATAACTAAATCTACAATCTAAGGTTGTGATAAACCCAAAATTTATGAGTTTATAAATTGATTTTTCTTATATCTTGTGTGATATTTTGGCTTGTTTATTGAATCTTGATCTTAATGTTTCTTGTTGCTTGATCACCATAGGATCGATGTGGTAAACTTAAATGAGTTTGACAAATGGATTTTAGGATTAATTAATTGACATAGAAATATAGTTTATTAGTTTATCTGAAGTTTGCACTTGACCATCGGAAGAGGCTTGTGGATATCTTAGTGTTCCAAGTTAATAAGCCAATATATCATATGAGTATAGGAAAACTAATTAATCTTAGAATAACATTGGGCGGATTCACAATCCTGGATGTTTTCTCTTCATTGATTTCCTTTGGAATTTATCAGAGTTTTATTTATTTGCTTTAGTTATAATCAACTCAACCAACAATCACATTTCAATTTCATTTAGATACTCAAGTATTTGGTATCAATAATTAGTAACGTAGATTATAAATCCTCATAAGTTCGATATCTTTTGTACTACTTGAGTGATACGTGTGTTTTCGTAACGTGTGAATATCACGACTATTGATGTGGGCGGGCTAATTTCTATAACAAACATACCTGAAGCCGGTGCCTTGCCCGCTTTGATTTCCTTCATGTGTGCCTTGTACTCGCGGCAGTCACGCTTCTAGTGACCCCGCTTGCCGCACTGCAGACAAACATCTTGGGATTTATCCTTAGGTTTCCCAGAATCCTTTGACGATTTAGCCTTGCCATTCTTCTTATGCTTCTTCTTCTTGACACCTCCAGTCACCTTGGGCCAAGCCCTCAGAGCCTGAGATGTTGAAGCAAAGTGCGCCTCGCGCTTCTTGCTCTTTTGAAGCTCTTTCTATGCTTCACGCAGAGTGGACATCAACTCTCCAAGAGTTTGTTCTTGGTTCATCATATTGTAGTTCAAGATGAACCCACTCCAAGTGTCGGGGAGAGACTGTAAGATCAAATCTATTGAAGTCTCAGCCTCGAAGATGATGCCCATCTATCCGAGCTGCTCAATGTCAGTAATCATCTGTGACACATGGTAGATCCAACCCCTTGCTTTGACGACGGAATTGCGGAGTCATAGCAGCAAGCATTACCGATTGAGCGGTCGTGTTGTCATCGCTATGAGTCTTCCAAAGCTCTAGCTCAAGCAACTGATCAGGTCGAGGCTTAGGCCCAAAAGGTCTCTCTATGGTGTAGATTAACTTCTCGAATCCCAGAACAATTCTGAGATTCATATCTCAGTCTTGAAAGTTTGTGCCATTAAAGACGTTGTCGCCAATGACAATATCCCTAATGTTTAACTTTCCTGTCATCTTAATCGCAATAGTCCAACTATTCGATTAACGATGTATGGGTACAGTCTAACTGTTACAAGAAAAATAATAATATATTAGTCCAACTAATAAAAAATAATTGACGAAATAATTTGAAAGCGCGTAAAGTTGAGTATTTGAACGAAATTGGAAATTCAATACTAGCCTCCCATTATTTTTCGGCGAGCCTCTAACCCTCTGTTGAGTACTCGGGAAACCTAATTTCCTAGTGGGCTAGGATCCCGTTAAATAACACACAACCTTGACTTTGGCCAACAAGCTGTATGATATTTAACTAGGTAGATCTCTAAGATCAATTGGATCTCATCTAATTCCTAGATCCGGTAGGTGGACCTCCAAGTCCAAAACATAATATACAATATATGCCAATATATCCAATATATTTTCCTAACCTTTTTCCTCTGAATCAACTAAGCCTTGGCTTTGGCACAACAAGTTTAATGATTCCAGTTAAGCGGAACCCATTGACTTTGGAAAGCTTCGTATCGATGTCGATGGACAAGAAGTGACCTTGACTTTGGCCAACAAATCACAACTTGGACAAGACATACGATATGGAACAAAGCCTTCATGATTCAAACACATCCGCGATGGACAAGGTCTTGACTTTGGCCAACAAACCAGTGCCAATCTTGGATCTTGAGTAAGAATCACTCAATGGAAGGAAACGCTTAATATTTGTTGAGGGTTTTTCACGTAAATTGGCAACCAATTTATTATATTTGTTAGGTCTCATCATACACCCTTAAGTATGCATTCTAAAAGCATAATAAGGCCCGAAAATAAATTAATAATGATATGCGATGGATATCTCACAAATTGTTCCTAGAACAAATCAATATATTTCCTCTCCCCGGCTAGCACTATTCTAACTTCTACCCCCATTATATAATACAATTAAAGAAACTCATTAACATTAAGGGGAATTAGGTGAGAAGAGAATTACAAAGAATCAAGAGAGATAAGGCTGGACACGCAGGTCCAATTTATAAATTCTAAATTTACACACTTTTCCAAAATTGCCTTTTCCCCTCTAATATCCATCCGATATAATTATTCATTCAACACATCCATGTATTCACATAAAGCATTTATTCAATCATCTAATCCAATTAATTAATCTTTGAATAAAGTGATCATCCATGTTCAAACAACAATTTGATTTGCGCGAGTCCAACTCGTTTGAGAATAGTACTCGAAATACGAATTCTTGAATTATATCGAACTACAATTTAAATCTAATTTAATTCGTATTCAATACTAATTCTATATTTAATTCCAATTAAATAACTACACTTTTAAATGCGCCTTTAAGACTTAGATTCCAAATCTAATCTAAATGGGTCTCAAAGCCGAATTTAACATCCAATGTCATTTAATTAAAGTCCAATGGGCTTTCAATTAATTTCTTAAGGCATGGACTTTGGTCAATATGGGTCAAACCCAAATACCAAAGCCCAATTAAGGAATCACCTTATTTGCCAAGAAACCAATTTAGGCCCAATAGACTCAATTAAACATAAAAGGCCCATTTGTCATATTTGGACCTAATGAAATGATTTATGTCCAATTTGGATCCAATCCAATTGACCTAAACCAACTTGGCCCAACCAAGCCCATTAGGCCCAAATACAACATTTAAAGCCCAATTCTATATTAAGCCCAATTAATCAAATTCTAAAATTCCAAATTTCATAATTTAATTAATTAAAGTGTATAGCATTAATTAATTATCTAAATTAACATTTCCAAAAATCAATTTAATCAATTAATCATGCTTTAATTTTTTCAACACATGTCTAACATTATTGAAATAAAAAATCATCTCATTTCATGCTTTGAAGCTCACGGCATTTGTGGGATTTTTTAAACCGATTTCCATTTCAATCCAATTAAATCATTAATCAATTTATCCCAAGTCTTTAAACTCATCCAATGATCAAAAGAACAAAAAATACCATGACTTTAGGGCATATCATACATTCGGCCATCATACCAAATTTGGGGAAAATTAATCCAATTCAATTTTCTTCAAATTGATCATGTATAACTCCAAGTTATTAACATACAAGCATACTCATACAAACAATTTGATTAAAACATGCTCAAATCAAATTTACCCAAATTTTAGTATATAAACCCTAAGTATATTTCATGCTCATCAAGGCTCATGATACCATTGTTGGTCTCTAAGACATACCAAGATCCTATAAAGCAATGAAATCATGTGAATACAAAATAAAGTATGGCAGAATCATACTTACAAAGAGCGGATGTTGGATGCGTTGAACACAAAAATTTGCCTTTGGGAAGTCCTCCAAGATTCGGCCAAGGTCCTCTTTGAATGTTGAATACAAGCTCCAAGCTTTGATCTTTGATTCCAAGTTCAAGGGATTAGTTTCTCTAACACTTTGATATGATTCATTTGGTGTGCTAGCACTTAAGAAAAATTACAACAATTCTTCCTTGTCCTTGTGGGAGCTCACGGAAATGAGCAAATATGGGAAATATATAGAGTTTTGTATTTTTTTTCTTTTGTTTTCTAAAAACATAATACTAAAATCCTACACCACTTTTGGGTATATGCTTATCCAAAAGCATAAAGCAAAAAGGGAGGGAAAATGGCATTCAATGCCTACAAAAACCTCATCATAAATAGTGACAGGTTGTCAATCACAAAAAAGGTGACTTGACTTCCATCACTAAAGTGACTGGCGATGTGACTTGCGATGTGACTTGTGGGCCGCACTTTAATTCAAAATACGAGTGGGCCCGCAAAACATTCCGGGCTCAGGTTCGTTAATTCCGAATTAACGAACTTTCGTTGCGACGTGATTAAATCAAATTTAATTAAATAATTATGCCTAGCAAAATTACTATTCATGTCGCTTGCGAATTAATTCTAAATCAATTCGTTAGCCCGAATTAAAATCCAATTTCAATTCCGCGTCGAAATCTAATTTCGTTTAATATATCGAATATATCATTTTATCGATTAATTCCAAATTAATCGTTCTCTCTCTTCAAATAGTATTTTATCCTAGATAAAATCTCTCCGTAATTAATCCTAGATTAATTATGTTCGAATCATACGTCATCGGTGAATCTTCGGGAAGCGACCCATGAGATCCCTGGATATGTTGGTAGTAAATCCGATTGTCGGACTATCCGAACATGTACGTACCTCGTACTACATTTTACCGATTTACGAGATATGGTTGGCTTGTAGCAAAGCACTGTGCCTACCCAATTCTCCAGAAATATTCTTAATGGAATATATAATCTTTGTCAGTCGTAGTATACGTAGTATTGCGTATTGAGATCCAATATCGGATGTCACATGCAAGGCCTGGGGCTGGAATAGTGTCTGCCCCGTACGAAGCATATATCAGATTACAAGCAACTAGTCTCTTTAATCGGATAATCATGACCATGTCATATTATCCCGATGGTTGTAACCATTTAGAGTACCAGTTCTGTATCCCTGCGTGATCACCATCTCCATATGACTGAAGTGATACTTCCATCTTGACATCACACCCAATACACTATGATTCTCAATAAATCCAGAAGAGGCGTACACAGAACCTGTTAAAGTCCTGGATGACCAAAACCAAAGCGTATTGATTGTCGCAAGTACTATCGATGCAAGTCTCAGGTAAGACCAAATACACCTACCCTGATGCGGATTCCCATAGAACATAGTCATAATACCAATGGGATTCTGCGGGGTCTATCCAGAGCGAAGCTGTTTCCGTACCATCGGTAAACACAACCTCCTATCACACTTGCATAAGTATCCAATACTTAAATATATGAGAACTATGTTATTACGCTTCCATAACACGCACAAGTGCAATACTAGTCTATTCCGCATTATCGATGTCCAGTCTCGATAATACTACGACTAGGGATATTTAATGATTAAACCTTTATGGATTGATATTGTCTCATATCTTATAATCCGAAACTAATCATAAAGACTTTTATCATTTATATATTTAAGTAATCAAATTACAAAATGATAAAATGCAATTTCATTGCTACATAGTTAATTTGTACAAAAACCACAGTGTCTTTTACAAATAGTGACGCTATGGGTCATAATTGTCTAACAAGATATGGTTTCCATATTGATAAGGAACATGATCAGGTCATTGATAATGACGATCCCACCAGTTATGACGAAGCAATGTGTGACATTGATTCAGTCAAGTGGCTTGAGGCCATGAAATCCGAAATAGACTCTATGTATCAGAATCAAGTCTGGAACTTGGTGGATGCACTTGAAGGGATAAAACCCATAGGCTGCAAGTGGATTTACAAGCGTAAAACTGATACAGAAGGCAACATCCAAACCTATAAGGCTAGGTTGGTGGTGAAAGGTTATAGACAAATCCAAGGAATTGACTATGACAAAACCTTCTCGCTTGTTGCAATGATAAAGTCCATTCGAATTTTACTGGCACTACCTGCACACTTTGATTATGAGATTTGGCAGGTGGATGTCAAAACAGCTTTCCTTAATGGGAACCTCGTAGAGGAAGTCTATATAACACAACCTGAGGGGTTTGCATCTAAGGATGATCATAATAAAGTATGCAAGCTTAAAAGATCCATTTATGGACTCAAGCAAGCCTCCAGAAGTTGGAATATACGATTTGATGAGAAAATCAAAGAATTTGACTTCATCAAAAATGTAGACGAGCCTTGTGTTTACAGGAAAAGTAGTGGGAGTGCTGTTATATTTCTTGTATTATATGTCGATGACATATTAATAATCAGGAATGATATTCCCATGATGCAAGCAACCAAGCAATGGTTATCTCAGAATTTCTCCATGAAAGATTTGGGAGAAGCAACCTACATCCTCGGCATTAAAATCTACCGTAATAGATCTAAGAGGTTGTTAGGACTTTCTCAATCTACGTACATAGATAAAGTTTTGAAAAGATTCAAAATGGAAGATTCCAAAAGAGGTAATTTACCTACTTGTCATGAAATCAAATTATCTAGGGAGCAATGTCCACATACTCCTTCAGATAGAGAGGGTATGAGTAGGATCCATTATGCTTCAGCAATAGGATCGATCATGTACGCCATGCTATGTACAAGACTTGATGTCTCTTATGCTCTTAGCATAACGAGTAGGTATCAGGCAAATCTTGGTGAGCAACACTGGACAGCTGTCAAAAAAATCCTCAATTATCTGAGAAGAACTAAGGATGTGTTCTTGATATATGGAGATTGTTCTGAGATGAAAGTCATTGGTTACCGTGATGCGAGCTTTCAGACCGATAGGGATGACAGCAGATCGCAAACAGAATATCTGTTTACTATGAATGATGGAGCTGTCAGTTGGAAAAACTCAAAGCAGTCAACTACAACGGACTCCACCACTGAAGCCGAGTATATTGCAGCATCTGAGGCAGCTAAAGAAGCAGTCTGGATAAAGAAGTTCATCACGGAGCTGGAAGTGCTTCTCGCGATAAAGAATGGCGTCACAATGTACTGTGACAACAAGGGCGCCATTGCTCAATCAAAGGAACCAAGGTCCCACCAGAAATCCAAGCATGTACTCATGAGATTTCATCTCAACAGGGAGATTGTTGAGAGAAAAAGAAGTTATTATAGAGAAAATACCCACAAAAGATAATCTTGCAGATTCTCTGACTAAAGGGCTGACTCAACAAAAGCATGATAGGCACACCCAAGAGTATGGTGTCCAAATTCATACTAGTTGGCTATAGTGCAAGTGGGAGATTGTTAGAGATATGCCTTATACCCAACTTGTGGATGGGCTATATGTACATGTATTTGCAATATTTTCATTAATTAATAAAATGACAATCTTTATTATACGTGTCTTACATAAATTATATGAATCATCAAACACTGTAATAAAGCCCTAGGAGTAATAAGATGATGTCTTCCACGCCTTATGAGAAACATTACTCTCAAACGTTCCTAGTCATAGTTTTGTGAATAATCTGGGCGTTCACAAAGCGGAGAGACTAGCATGATGATATGATCCGCCCTTAAGTGGGGTAGCCGATCACATAGGCTACTAGCGGAGATCCGTCCGTTTGGTGTATCACATGGATGCATGTGTAGCTCGTGTCCATCGAACTGACCGCCGAAAGTTTTCATATGGAGTGTTTATCCCATGTGTCTGTGAGACCTTTCATGTATCGATTGTATGACTAGTCCTTAGACTTGATGTCTTTACAATCTTATGTGTGGATCAAATGACTTTGGCATTCTCCTTCCCCAGTTCAAAAGATCCTGTCATAAGGGTATGATTGGGTCATTTGTTGAAACACATGAAGTTTGTAAAGATACAACAGAGAATCGCCACTCTCTCGGATAATATTTTCTTATAAGAGTAGTATTCCAGTTCGCGAGATGATATGTGTGATCAGTGCTTGAGACTGTGGCTGCATCGGAAGAATCATGTGAGATTCTTGGGTTAGCACGATTCATGACACTATCAACATCATACATTTGACTATATAGGTAGACATTTTCCATACCATAGGTCAAACGGTAGGGATACAGTGAGGCGATAGACCGTATCATATATAAATCGCATACAGAATAGGTATATATATATTTCCTTCTCATTTGGGGGCCTTGGCATGTTGCTAGATGTCAACCTTGGTCATTGAAATCGAACGACCATCTGATCTGAGGATAATTTATGTTCGATTCAATTATCACGATTCATTTCATGTCCAACTTGAGGGGAACCCAAAAGGTCACACACAACAAAGTCGAAATCAATGGTTAACAGTGCACAGTACAAATTTAACAGCATATATGATTGCTGTAGAAATTGTTCATAAATGGTTCAATGTGTTTAATTATTGAACAAATCATTTATGAGGTTCCAAAGTGGCTTAGGGATTGGTGAATGACGATAGAGGCACTTTGGGAATTGGAAAAATGAATAAGAAAATAAATAAATTAATTAATTAATTAAAAAAAATATTTTATTTTATTTTATTTTATTTTATTTTTTATTTGTTTTGAATTCCAATTCGGCACAAACTCTTATTAGGGTTTTATAATCTCATTAAACCACTATATTAAGATCCAATGGCTAAGATTTAATTAGCATTTATCCCACATCGGATTCTTAATTAATTTTGTTGTCTTTGGAGCACTTATATAAACCCAAAAAATTCTTTACAAATTTAAACACCAAAACATTTCATATCTTGGGTTTATATAAGTGAACAACTCTAAAAGTTTAAGAGTAAACCACTGATTTTGAGGATCCTTAAGTCTAATTGACTAGAGGAATCTCAAGTTAAAAGTTTTGAGGTATTTGCCTAGGCTAGCACCAAGGGCAAAATACCCGTGCACTCAAGGCGTAGTCTTGCCGTTGAGTTTTGGCTTTGGTGTGTGCACCTTTGGAGTCTACACACTTGGGTGACTCTTTAGAACGTGGAAGAGCTTGCTGAGTTCAAGAAAAGCTTGTAGATTGGAGGGAGGATTGGAGGAGTCTTCGGTTCAAGTAAGTCTTTTTCTTTCTTTCTTTTAATTAGAGTTCTTATGATAGTTAGCATGTTTAGGTTTATGTTCTTTGCATGTTTTATGAGTTTTTATGCTTAGAATATATAGTAACATGCATAGGCTTGTAGAATAATCAAAACAAATGGGTCTTGGGCAAAGGGATAGCGGCATCATAATTTTTAATTTTCCGCTGCACACTCGCGGCCGCTTCCCAACAACAACCGAGGTGTTACAACCTAAATCGCATTAAGTTTAGTCACAACCAAATTTTATATAAATCACATTGAGCTCAGTTATAGTCATGTTGATCTCGATCACATTTTACCTCAGACACATTGGTGATTGAAAATTATGTTATATGTCCTTTAATCACATTGAATACCTCAATCACATTAATGGACCTCATGTAATTTTGATATTTTTTTATTAAAACGTAATGATGTGGGTATTTGTTTGAAAATTTATGATTTATTAATATAATTTTTATGGCTAAATATTTTATATTTTGAGAGATATTTATTTATATTAATTAAATTTAACAAGAAATAAAATTAAAATTAAAAAGAAAGCTTTGTGTGCTATGTACAAGGCGCGCGAATCAAATGTTTAATTTAGTAATTTTTTTTCAAAAATGATACACTCTCGCACACTTTTACTTAAAATTTTACAAACTCTCTCACTGTACCTTCAATGATAAATCACTTTAGCTATAATGAAAAAGTTTGTAAAATTTTAAGTAAAAGTGTGTGTGAGTGTATCATTAATCAATTTTTTTTTAACACAATTGCTTTTGGAATTTGATTCCATGAAGTTCAGTGACGATGCAATTGTCTTGTCATCCACTTTTTCTTGTACTTTTAATTACAAAAATGCTACACATACATAAATTCTTACTTACAATTTCTACACTCCTCTCACTGTAGCTATAGTGATTACTGTAGCATCACTATAGTAAGATCGTCTTAACTTTCAAACTATAGTTGTAAATTTAACCATTTTATAATAATAGTCGCAATAGAAACTTAGGATTAGTTTAGAAGTATTACTTAACTAATATTTTTGAACATATGATCAAGATATTTCAAATAATTTTAACTTTATAAAAATATTTTTAATGAGTTCAAACTACTTTTAAATTAGTCTTAACTCTTTTAAACTTTATCAACACCAGAATTGGACCAAAAACCGTTCCGTATCAATATCAATAAACTAGATCTATACTTCGAGTTGTTTCATACCATAAATAAACCCGAATACTCCCAATTTAAGTGTTGTTTGTGAATATTTTTAATATATTGGAAAGTCAATTTCTTGAATTAATATTCTTAATTTATTTTCCAAACTTAAATTGAAAAAAATACTTAAAATATGATTGAATTTTTAAAAACCGGACTGCATTTTACTAACTTTAACTACGGTTTCCTCTTATGGCCCAGTTAATTTATCTTCAATATTAACAGGCTTTAGAAATCATCAGGCCCAAAAGATTGGGATGAGCCACATGTGTAGTAGAAATAAACTCATCATCCTACCTTAAAAAAAAAAAAAAAAAAAAAAAAAAAAAAAAAAAAAAAAATCATCATCTCTGAAAATGAAACATGTGGCTATGTAGCGCCATTGTGGCATGGTGCCTTATCCACTTTACAATTGTGGCCGTTATTACTTGAATCATCTCAATAAACTCAACTGAAATACAAAAATCTCCCTCTGTTTCCTCCAAGAATTCTCCACAATGGCTTCCACCACTCTTTCTTCTGCAACTGCTTCTCAGGTAAATTCCCATTAAACAATCAACTTTCTTGAATTAAAAACAAATGTGCATGTCACTATTTGAAGCTAATTTTACCAAGTTTATTGAAATAGCTATGCTCAAGCAAGAATGGCATGTTCTGTCCGTCAAGAGCTTTTCTTGTGAAGCCAACGAGGACCCAGACGGTGACAAGGGATCAAAAGGGAATGAAAATTAAGTGCCAGGCTTCAAGTATTCCAGCTGATAGAGTGCCTGATATGGAAAAGAGGAAGCTCATGAATTTACTTCTTTTGGGTGCTATTTCTCTTCCCTCTGGAATTATGTTGGTTCCTTATGCCACCTTCTTTGCCCCCCCTGGGTGAGTTCTGAATTTATGGTTCATGTTAATGCTCAAAATTTATTACTTTTAGCTTATTTTTATTATTGTTTATACGCTAACTGAATCACTGGTGGTATAGTTCCTATTTTTCTTAATTTTCTTTATTGTTACAATTATATTCATGTAAATAGGAAACTATCCGAAGATTTCTAAGAAGATAAGAGTAAATGGAGCACTAATTTAATTTGGAAAGCGTGTTTAAAATGTTAATTTTCTTTATTTTGGACACATGAAGGAAAATACAGTGACTTTCTTGGTAAAAATTGGTGAATTATATTGTTCATTTGTATAAATTGATTAGATATAACACTGGGGGTGATGAAGGGGATTGAATATTATTACATACTTTTCAATCACTTATTAATTTGGACTCAATTTCTGATCATCTAATCACTAGTTTCTTGTAATCTGTTATAATCACAATGATCCCAATCCTAGGATACATATATATTATGCTTTAAATAGTTTGCAAGCATCTGTTGTTCATTGAGATGCTGATTTTCTTGCTCCAGGAAAATTTAGTAATTGAACTCACTCCTGTTGAAATATACAGGTTAGGAAGTGCTGGTGGTGGTACCACCGCCAAGGATGCCTTTGGCAATGATGTCATTGCTGTTGATTGGCTTAATACCCATGGCCCTGGGGACCGAACCCTCACACAAGGATTGAAGGTGCAAATTGTTTTCTTTGGAAATTGTTGCTTTGTTCCTTGCATGCATGTATTGAATTTATTTATTTATTTATTTTTAGCTCAAGCTTTGACTCTTGATTCTTTATTTAAAAAATTAATAAGTTATTGTGTGATATTCAGTAATTACATTAATCTCACAACTTGTGATCGTGTTTATATGTGAAGCTTGATTTCCTAGATTTTGGAACTGCATATTTGGTGAACTCATCCACTTGATTCGTAGATTTTTCTCGTGCATGAAAGCTCAACCTACAAACATGGTCATAGGTTTAAAAGAATATAACCTTAAAATTTTTCTTTCTGCCACTCAACATTATATTATTGTGAGATCATGAAATAACAAGTACTATGAAAGCTGATTTAAATTCCATTATGAATTTCAGGGAGATCCAACCTACCTTGTTGTAGAAAAAGACAAAACACTTGCCTCATATGGAATCAATGCTGTCTGCACTCATCTTGGGTGTGTGGTGCCGTGGAATACAGCTGAGAACAAGTTCATCTGTCCCTGCCATGGATCCCAGTACAATAACCAAGGAAGAGTTGTGAGAGGACCTGCTCCACTGGTGAGTAAAACATAACTTATGTCCATTTACTTGGTTATTTCAATTCTCTTGTTTCTATAACAGACAATTATAGCATGAGTACATTTGAAATCACTTTCAGTGTTGATTTTGATGATGTGAATTTTTGCTTTAGCAACATGGTATCGCCTTGTCCCCAAGGGGTGTGGCTTAGTGGTGTAGAGTTCAGGATCTCAACTTGAGGTCTTGGGTTTGAATTCAGGGAGTGCGTTTCTTGTAAGAGACTAGGACAGTCGGGGGTTTTACCTGCTCGCTTAAGCCCGGAATGGGTGGTTTGGCAGCGTAGTTTCCAACAATTCCAAAAAAAAAAACATGGTATCGCTTTATCTTTCTTTATTAGAGGATCATAGGAAAATACTATTGAAATTAAAATTGATTTTGATGCTCACACTCACCAAGACCTGAAAGCCATTCTTCCTAGGAAATAGCACCCCCTTGCTCGTTTCATTCTTGAGAACAATAAGAAGTCATAGTCAAGGATATGCACACTTAGAATTTTTGTATTTTACAATGCTTCAGAAATAGCCTAGCAATTACAATATCTTTTTTCATTTTGGTTTGGCGTGAATCTTGTTTGTGACAAGATTCTTGTCAATTAAGAATAGTGACAAGAATGATGAGATAACGAAAAAGTAACAGAATTCTTGTCACTTGAGTAACAAGAAGTGACATGCAAGAATGAAGAATCCCATCATTTTTGGTATGGTGTGAATTTTGCGTTTTTAGCTTTCATTGTTTTTTAGCTCCTTCCACATAATGTTTTCAATAAAGTGTGACATGCATGTATTTTTCATAATTGCATAACTGATGATAATAATGAACTTAAATTCCACCCTTTTTTTTTTTTTTGGGAATAGTCATTGGCATTGGCTCACGCCAACGTTGAAGATGGGAAGGTTGTCTTTGTTCCATGGACAGAAACAGATTTTAGAACTGGAGAAACTCCATGGTGGGCTTAAAGTTCTTCCAGAGCTTTCAGTATTCAGTTTTTGCAACATCCTGTATCACAGAGACAGGCTTTTGTGAAATATATGTTACATGTAAAGCTACTTGCTTGTTTTGAATCACGGCACCTTGTAATCCTGGTAATATTGACAATTTTCTTATTCATTCTTTCCTTGTATCTCCAATTTGCACCCTAAAAATTAATAATGCTGCTCCTACAAAATTTGGATCATATATCAAGTTAAAACAAACTTTGTTTTCACATTATTACTATGATAATAGTTATTCTCTGTCATTGAACGATTTATCGTACGCCACATCATTGGACTTATTTTACCTTTCCTATGATACAAGAACACTTAGAAAGAAAAAGAAAAAAAAAACAATCAATTTCCTTGTATCAGTATTGCATTCTCAGTTATGGGCATTTAACATTTGTATTTCTAACTTTTCAAAAAAAAAACAAAAACAAAAAACAAAACAAAACAAAAAAAAAACAAAAAAAAAACATTTGTATTTCTAATAAATGACCGTAAAAGGGAAAAACCTATTAGAAAAGATAAATTCACGTAATGACATAACTAGCTAGCTTATTGAATAGTACAAAAGAGGTGGTATATCATGTTTTGGGTGTATATGTCATCTCTCTCACAATAGTTGAGTCTCATAACGAAACATAATATAATTTTTCGGTACAAAAGCAGTTCATAACGTCCAAAAGACATGAAAATTGTTCAATATATGTCCCACATAACCTAACAAATAATATAATATAAGCTATCGTTTCAACTTTTACCAATCACCATCCAAGTAATACCTTGGACTTTATCAGCAACGTATCAGCTCCCTGTATAATCAACCCCCACGCTGCCATCACGTGGCGATCATCAGTAAGGGAGGCTCCCACTGCAAACCTCAGCATATATATCCCGCCCACTATTGTATGGGTCATGTAAATCCGGCCAGTTGAGTTGACCCAGTCCAGTAATTTCCGGTTCAATATTTCGATATCACCCGAACTGGATTGAGGAAACGGGTTAAACCGAAAACACACCAGTGCAAAATGTCTAGGTACCACAATTTCGAACCGATGATCCAATTTTACGAACCCCTCGAACATTTTTGCTAGTCTTATGTCAGATCGGATGTGGCTTTGGAGGTTCAAAACACCATAGCTACGTACAACCATCCACAAACGGATCGACTTGAATCTTCGACCCGTACCCACTTGCCAATCTTTAAAATCCACAACCGAATTTGATTCACTCGGTTTATTTTTCAAATACTCCGGGTCAGTACTCAGAGCTTTGACTAGTAGACTTGGGTGTTTCACCCACAAGCAACAACAGTCCAAGTAACTGAGGAGCCATTTATGAGGACTGAAACTAAATGAGTCAACGCGTTCAATGCCATTCAAGTGGTGCCTAAACTCAGGACAAATACATGCGCTGCCAGCATAAGCAGCGTCCACGTGGACCCACATGCCGTATTCATTAGCAACCTCAGCAAGCGGTCCGACAGGATCAACTGCTGTGGTTGAAGTTGTCCCCACAGTTGCACAGAGGTAAAGTGGGACCAACCCAGCTGCCACGTCAGCCTCCACAGCTTTACGGAAATGAAGAGGGGATAGAGAAAAATTTGCATCAATGCTTGTGGGAATGGACCTTAAGTTAGTAGAAGAAATGCCAGCTAATTGACTAACTTTTGCAAAGGTCGAATGCGTTTGGTCGGACCCATAAACGACAAGCTTATGCATGTTTTGGACACCAATGGTGTCAAGAGCTTGATCTCTTGCTGCAATGACAGTAACAAGAATGGAGTCACTGGTCGTGTTTTGAATAACACCACCACCGGAGCCTGAAAACATGAACGTTTTGGGTAGCTTGAGCATGTTAGCAAGCCAGTCTATGACTATAATTTCAAGCTCAGTGGAAGCTGGGGAAGCGAGCCAGTTGAAGCCAACTGAGTTAAAGCAAGTGCATAGCATTTCGCCAAGAAAAGCTGCGGTGCTTACAGTAGCAGGAAAGAATGCAAAGAAATTAGGGCTTAGCCAATGGGTCATGCCAGGGATTATGTGTTTTTGAACGTCTTTGAGGATGGTTTCAAAGGATTCAGGGTGATACGGGGCGGATTCGGGTAAGGAAGAACGGAGGTAGCCGGGTTGGACTTGGGTGAGAACTGGGTAAGATTCAATGTTTTGGTAATAATCAGAAATGAAATCGACCATTTGGTGAGCTTGTTTTCTGAATTCTTGAGCATCTAAAGGCTTGAAGTGCGCAGACTCTGCCATGTTTGAATCAAGGCTACCCATTTTCACTCAGAGATGCTTACAGATGAAATATTAAAAGGGGGCAGTTTGTGATGGTGGTTTAAGACTATTGAAGCTTAACATGTGTAAGTATGTTCTGTATATATAAAAGGAGCAGAGAGAGAGAGGGAGAGGTGCATATGGGACAATGTTGACGTGTTTATGGGACTTGGAGTAGATACAGTGTGCACTTTTTTCCCTATAAATTTAAGTATAAGCCATTCATCCACTTTTAAGTTAGTCTTTGAATTGTGTTAGTTCTATTAATTTTAAGATGATATCAAAACCAATTAATAAATGAGATTGATTTTTGAATATGAATATAGATAACATTATATTCTTAAACTAAATTTTGAATTAAATTATACCTATAAATTTCAACATTATTTTAATTCAAGCTTTTAATATAAAATTTAAGACGTCTATATCTCAACAAATTTAATTATATTAGATGATCCCTTTTTTTGTCAACTAGATTGCGTTAATTATACGTGTCAAGTTTAATTTGGTGGTTCAAAATAAATTAATCTAATCATCCAAAAAACTTGTATTAAAAGAAAAGAGGTGCCGTATGAACATTGTTACTAAAGTCAAAGTCTTGTTTTTAATTTTGATGAGCTGGTTTAAAATTGTGTTTGCTAACTGTATAAAATTACGTGGTGCGATATAATTCGATCAGAATATGGGTGTCACAAGCCTCGTCCTTGTGGACTGTGGCATGGAGTTATTTGGTTTTTACAAATTTTGTTCATGCAGTGGCCAATCTCTTCACTTTGAGAAAGCATTTTTAAAAGAATTTTGATCCGCATTGATATTTTTTATACTCGACATTTTATTATCTTCTCATGCATACACACACATATATATATAAAATTAAGATTCAATTATTTATCAATTTTATCTAATAATTATGGATCATAATTTATAATAAGAAATCCAATACAAAACTCTCTCTATGATAATTCCACTAGTCAAACAGTAAAATGAGAAAAAAAATTAAAGTATAGAAGCTGTATAAAAAATTGAAATATAAAATAAGCCACTTCAGCATATATCAATAAGATTAAGATATTTTTGCATTTTATTACAATATTTGAATTTATCAAAGTTTGCCTTTACCATACGTTTACAATTGTTTATTCTGATATGATCAATCGTCTTCTCCGTCTAAGAAAATGAAAAAGAATCTCTCAGTTTTACATACATTTACGGCTATCTTTGTCATGATTTGTCATTGATTATGTAGTGTGGGCGTATATTTTGAAGCGGTGCCGGCTTTATGGCTAGTGTGATGACATTAACTTGTCATCCAGCCTTACACGGTGAATTTGTAGATCAATCAGTTTTTTTTCCTGTGTGTATTTTGTTTAAAGAGGAAGTGATGAGAGAAAATATGTTGAATAATTTATTTATTATATTTAAATAGATTTTGTATTTATACATATCAAGTAAATTTACCGTTATAAGGTAGTGTAGGAGTGAAGTGGAATTTACCGATATTCTTATGACGTCGGCGACAATTACACCGTTGGGCTCGTAGTCCATAGGGAGTACGGATAATCTCATAGGAGACTAACTGGAGAATAAGGGAGTCGCCACCCGTTAAAAGACACCGAGAATGATTTAAGGTCGCACTACACCCATCGCAAGGTCCAACCTTAAATCCATTTGAGTTCAAAATGGTTCCTTACTGATGCCAGTATATATTTACGCTTGAATGAGGTATCCACATATCTTATAATGCAACACAGTTTATAAAGCACACATCATAGCACAAACACGAAAAACGGTAAATAAATAAATACAATTTGTATGCAGAAATAAAATATTACAACAGTAAACAAGCTAAAACATGTTAAAGCATGTATTAGAGGGGCCTAGCCTTGGAGAGGCCTGGCCGGATATGGCCTAAGGTCGGCCAAATATAGAATTCAATCTTCATGTCCGGCCAGACTTACTGGAAGTCTGATCGGATGTACTGCTTAATCTAGAAACAAATAAACATGCATATGCCAAAACATATATAATAAACATGCATTTGGACATATTTATAACGAAATGACCATCTCCCAATGGTACGTGGAGTTGTATCCCTAGTGAGAATCATATTACTGTCCATTCGGAATCAGTTATGGAACTTACGTCTGGATTTCCATCATATATACCTTGGGATCATAGAACCGAATGTAATATATGTCCAGTCGGACATAGAACAAGTATGGTCGGACATCATCCCCAGATCACACATTAAGTAGAACATGGCATGCATATTATCTTGGATAGTAAAATAAGCAATATATATCACATATTAAAATAATATAGCAAAACAAACTAAACATGCATAAATGAATAACAACGAGTAACATAAAAATAACTTAACACAAATAAGATTAAAAAAACAGACGTGAAAGCAGGTGCATGCATATAACAAAATTTGGGTGCATATCCTCTCGGCCTAACTTTGGAGGAGCCTGGCCGGATGTGTTATCTACGTGCTGGATATGTGCATGGGGTTATACGCGGTGGAAACTTGGTTCTGGCAAAATCATAATTTTTAAATTTTTAAATTTACCGAATAAATTATTCAATATCCAATATAAATAATTCATTAATATTTTACCTAAAAGTTTTATTCGATATCAAATAACGACATAATTAATTTAGAAAACACTATGAAACTTTTACAAAAATATTTTTTTTCGCAAAATAGCATAAAACACGTTTATGAGCTAACCGACCAACCAATACCACACGGGGCTGCCCAGGTTAGCCTCAATAGTACTTGGACAACCGTTACCCAGTAAGCTCGAAACTTGCACGGTTCACGTATTTTCACTCTGAAATAATTTCCGGCAGTTATTCTAATGCCCAATATACATCCAATATATTTAAATAATATATTTTTCATCACAAAATTTCTGAAATTTCCATATCTGATATGGATATAAAAGTAATCATTTTCATGCTTTAAATATAATTTTCTCAACATTAATTCAATTAATATCTACATCAATCAAAGCCACCACAAATAAAGAACTTAAGAACAATTCTAGGTATCATAAGAGTGGTCATAACACTTTAGAATGATAACTTTTTATCCAATATCATAATATGTCTTAATTACACTAATTATGCTTACTTCTAAATACTACACATGCATATATCCATTTTTCAAGTAACCAAACCATCTCAACATATATTCAAGAGAGGATAAATAAATCCACATCATATGTAAAGCAATAGAACAATAGAAATAAATTTTCCAACCAAAGAAAGTAAGAAACATATCTTATTTTTTAATTTTTCTTCAAGAAATGTTGTAGCCTTTTAATTTTTATTTATCAAACCTCTCTTATTTATTTTCTTGGAAACTTGAACTTATAAAGCAAATGAAAAAAATTTCACTTATATTTTTGGACAAGCTTGGCCGAATTTGGGAGGGACCAAATGGTCAAATATGGTTTTTTAAATTTAATTAAAGCAAGCCAAATTCAAAATGATAACCTTTACCTTTAATGTATATGCCATTTGTAACCAATTACAACAAGCCACTAATCATACTAATTATGACGTTTGATATTTGTAATTTAATTTGTTAATTATTTAACAATTAATTAATTAATACAAATATATATATATATATGCATTTCTATTTACTTTAAATAATAAAATATATATATTAATGACATATGTAAAGAAATCATATTTTACAATTAGTTAATATGTATCTAATCAAATTATGTATTAAATACAAATACACATTAATTAAGAAATGACCAAAATGCCCCTAAGCATGTGTAATTTCGTTTAACCATTAAACGATCGAATTAACTCATTTAATCTGATAAAATATTATAAATAATCTATATTATTCATAACGATTTATCCAAGTGCTCAACTAGTACACTTCATATTGTGAGACTCTCTAAGTTCAGGTTTATCTATCACATAATTCAATTTCGTGTCCATAATTCACCCACTCGTAAATTATGACGACCATAGATAATATCGCTAAACTATGCAAGTCGAGATCATTGCATACATATAGTTCTTTTGTCACAGACTATCCATATTATACCAGGGATATGTATAAGAACGTCAAATTTCTGACGTATAATACAGTCGACTTATAACTTTGTGATTTTAACAAATCACAAACACATTTAGGATACTTATGCCGTATACACAGGACTGGCGGATTTTATATGATACTCGTAAGATATCATGAGCATGAGTTCACACCCAACGAACATGCGGAGGTCTGATCTAAATATATCAGTGACATGACTATCATCAAAGTGTGTAGGATAACTCATATATCCATAGTGATATCTCAAGTCGAAGGACTCGAGAATATTCATATTGATGTTGTTGTACAATATAATAGGAAATCTTCAGTGAACCGTTCTTTGTTTATCAAATAAACACCTACACGTCTATACGAGTCTCCCGAGACTCATGGTTCATTGAGATAAACCATCAGACCAAGTCTCGATATACGACATTTACTGGTCTCATCAGATTTTACTAACTGACCCGTGTTAGTAAATCTTGACCAAGAAATTTATTTGAGAATATACAACTTATAGTGACACTTTCCAATGTCAATTACAAACTACGTTGTAAATCCTAGGGTCTTTGTCTAATATATACATATCACTAAACCAGATTTAGTTTTAATCTAATCAAAATTAGATCGAATATGTATATAAAAGATAATAGTTGTGACCATAAATAAGTAATATGGAAAATAGGTATTGTTCGTATTCATGAATCAGACATAAATACGATCCGGATTGGCACTCCGAGCACCAATCTATAAATTTATTCCACTTACTCTAGTGTCGATCCATGGTATTATATACACATGGTCCTCAAGAGCTCACCTAGCACTCAAAAGGAAGGCAACAACGAGGAGGTCTGCTATAACATTTTGAGTTTGTAAAACAAACCCAAATATTTCCCTTAGCAGCATCATTCTTTATAGAACCTTGTAACATCCCTGATACGGGAATGTTACCGTCAAGCAACAGAACCCACTGTTGCCTAAGCCTCTGACTCTTGTACTAGAATATTTTCTCTCATCTTAATGCTATGCAATGCTACTCAATCATACATGCAATTAAATAACTTAAATAAACTTAATCGTGAGATCATGAAACCAAACGTATGCATATATACATGTCTGAAAATATTTATAATATATATACAACATCAAGCATAAGTCAATGATACAACAAAACGACATCCAGAAACTATATTCTACATGAACATAGATCTGGTAAGGTGGACCTGATGACTAATGACTGCAGAGTAACACTTATCCTCGAACTGGATCTCCAAAAGCGGCACGTGGCTCACCAAAAGAAGAAATCTTGCAAAAGAACTTGGAAGTGGTGGGGGTGAGTCCTGAGGATCTCAGTGAGTGGAGCTACAAAATAAGAAACTGAATCAAAATATCTGAGCAAAATCATTTATCCTTAAAATTCTTTTGAACACTTTATTTTAAAACTGGTTCTTTTCTTTAAAACTGAGAAAAGCCTTTTCTGAGAACTTTCTTTGAAGAATATCTCTGGTACCGTGGAAAACTTGACGCATAGGGGCGTTAAGTATCGCCGTCCCCCCATACGCCCAACTGGAGCCAGAAGTGCAAATCCATGACTTTGGGGCGTTACGTATCACCGTCCCCCAAGGAATGTCATTCATGTCCCTGAAACTAGTGGTCTTGGGACTTTACGTATCGCCGTCCCCCAAGCCACTGAACTAGAGCCGGTAGTGCTGATCCATGCTACTACATGACCCTGAAACTAGGGTCTAGGGGCGTTACGTATCACCGTCCCCCTAGCCCTGAACTACATGTGCACACAGTCTATGTCCGTCAATTCCATAAGTAAGAGCTGAGGTGGGTTTTTCCCCATGCCTCGAAAACATCATAAAACTCATGCTTTTAAACTTTAAGATTTCTAAACTTATTTTTACAAGAAATAACTGATAATCAATAAGGCTAACGCCCTAAAACATTTAAAATAAATCTGAAACAATAACAAGTGAACTCAAAACAACTTTGAAAGAAAAAACATCCACTCATAGATTTGAAGTCCGGTCAAACTCTCTTCACGTCGCTGGGGGCGAATGCGGCACCTGATAAGTATCTATATGGAATACACAGGGTTAGAATCATAAATTATAAAAATACGATTCGAAATCAAATTAAGTTCCTTAACTTAGTTGGATTACTCCTTTAGAATATTTATATCCCTCAAAAGAAATGTAAAATAAAATTCAGACTCTTAGTTACGCGTCGCATCTTTCGAAAAAAAATTCTGGTTTTTTGGGCTCGCGTCGCGACGCCCCCGTGCAAATTGATTGCACGTCTCTGCCTCTTTCGTGTCGCGACGCAAGCTTGGTGCGTCGCGACGCAAGCTATATTTCAGGACCATATTTTACTTCTCCAAGGTTATCCCTAAATCTCATTTCATTTCCACACAATGACTTCAATACATCAAATACCATCATATAATACTCCACAAAATCTTATCACCGCCAAAATCTCATCACCTTAATGCCCTAACTAATATCAGATATCAAAATTTACCCAAACATGAACTTCCTAATCAAACAATCATCACTATTCAAATTTCCACTAATCATCAACATACTACTATCATCAAACCATTAAAACTCAAAGCATCCAAGTTTGGGTCATGTCTTACTTACCTTAAATCTAAGCTTTTCTTCTCTAGTGGGTTTTCTTAAGCTTCTTCTTTTCCTCATAGGGTTGTTTGGTGATTGTAATTCTTGATTTTTTTCCTTAGGGTTTTGTAAAAGAAAGTGAAATTGCTCATTCTTCAACCTCTCAACCCCACACCCAAATGAGAAAGAAATTGTCAATTTCTTTGTTACTTCATCTTTTTACAATACAAGAAGTTAGAAGATTTTTCTAGACATTTAGACAACACTTGGGCTTACAAATTGGGCCAAGTATAAGCATATGTATATTAAGCCTACACACTTTTTAATTATTGCAAGAGGGATCAAGCTTAAGTTAAGTTTATTTTAATAAAGAAAATATGCACTCATTTAATCTACACTTAGGCTCATTAATTACCAACAGGCCCATTAGGCCCAAAATGAGTAGGGTTCACGGGGTTCAAAGTCGTCTTACTAAGACAAAATAGGTCGTTATCAATTCTCCCCCCTTAAAATGATTCGTCCTCGAATCAAAATATTTAAAGGATATGGAGTGTACCTTCATCCGTGAAGAGTCGTGGGTATTGCTCTCTTATGGTTTCCTCCGGTTCCCAAGTAGCTTTTTGTTCCTTGTGATGTTCCCAAATCACTGTGACGGAAGGAACCCACCGAGATCATAGCTTCTTTATCTCTCTACACAGGATAGCTACTGGTTTCTCTGAATAAGATAAGTCTTGATAGATATCAACTGTTTGAGGCTCCAACACATGAGATTCGTCATGCAAATACCGGCGTAACATAGATACATGGAAAACCGGATGTATCATGTCCATATTAGGTGAAAGCGCCAGTTCATATGCTCTTCCTCCAACTCTCCGAAGTATCTGGAACAGCCTGATAAATCTAGGGCTGAGTTTACCCTTTTTGCCGAATCTTATGACTCCCTTGAAATGAGATACCTTCAGAAACACAAAATCCCCCACCCGAAACTCCAAATCCTTCCTCCGGTGATCTGCATAACTCTTTTGGCGACTCTGAGCTGTACTCAACCTTTCTCTGATCAACTTTACTTTTTCCACGGCATCTTGAACCAAATCCGTTCCTAATAACTTTTGCTCCCTGATTTCAAACCATCCAACTGGAGATCTGCACTTCCGTCCATACAAAGCTTCGAATGGTGCCATTTGAATTCTTGCTTGATAACTATTATTATAAGCAAATTCTATAAGTGGTAAATATTGGTCCCAGCAACCCTCAAAATCAATTACATAGGCTCGAAGCATGTCTTCTAAAGTCTGTATGGTACGCTATGACTGACCATCAGTCTGAGGGTGAAAAGTTGTGCTAAAGTGTAACTGTGAACCCAAAGCTTCCTAAAATGATTGCCAAAACTTAGAGGTAAACTGAGAACCTCGATTAGAGACAATTGAGATAGGTACTCCATGCAACGACACTATCTCATCTAGGTATAGTTTGGCGTATTGGGCTGCTGTGAAACTAGTCTTAACTGGAAGAAAATGTGCAGACTTGGTCAATCCATCCGCAATCACCCATTTAGAATCAGACCCTTTCGAGGTACGCGAAAGCCCAACGACAAAGTCCATAGTGATCTTTTCCCACTTCCACTCCGGAATGTCTAAACTCTGCAACTTCCCTGCTAGTCTCTGATGTTTAGCTTTAACCTGCTAACAAGTGAGACACCTTGTGACAAATTCAGCCACAAATAAAGATTTTTAAGGTCGTGATACATCTTAGTGATCCCAGGATGCATGGTGTAAGATGAAGTATAAGCCTTCTATAATATCGAGCGTTACAACTTTGGAACCGAGGGAACATGAATTCTATTCTGCTTTCTGATGAGGTTTTCACCGTCTAAATAATACTCATCCTACGTACCTTGCTGTAATCGATAACTAATCTGTTACACCTCAGGATCCGCTTCCTGTGCAACTCTCATTTCATCGACGAGGGTGGATTTAACTTGAATCTGCACCAACAACCCTCATTGCTTCGTCACCTCAAAATTCACTCCACCCAGCATACAACTCTGCATCTGTTTGACTGGACGCCATCTCTCAATTGGCAAATGAGCCAAACTTCCCATGGACTTCCTAGTTAAGGCATCCGCGACAATATTAGCTTTGCTCGAATGGTACTGAATAGAACAGTCATAATCTTTCAACCACTCCACCCATCTCTTCTACCTCAAATTAAGCTCATTTTGGCTCTGGATATACTTAAGGCTTTTGTGATCGGTGAAAATTTCAAACCTCTCACTGTACAAATAATGCCTCAATATCTTCAGAGTAAAAATTATTGCAGCCATCTCCAAATCATGAGTGGGGTAATTTTGCTCATAAATCTTTGTACGGGCCAAATTTGGGCCTAAGGGTAAAATCGATATTTCACCTCTGGGCCAACCATGAAACCCAAAACCCACTAATAAGTCCACTTTGAGAATCAATATTGGGCCGAGAGACCTCACAAGCCGAAGCCCATTGTCCCTGAGAAACCAGATCAAGATGGCCAACAAACTCATCAGTTACCAAGTTGGAAAAACACCTAAGCTCATAAACCCCTCCATTGAATTGACTATTACAAAGGTTCCAATGGGCAGAAGAAGAATAAATGACCCTACCTCAAAGGACTTATAAAAGGAAAAGGTCTTGGTTGGAGAAGGGGGATTTAATGCTTTAATATTTCACCATCGATTCATTAAACAGCACACCGCCCTCATGGCAAACAAACGGAGATTGAGGTAACTTCAAGCTTTGTTCTTCCAATTTTCTTCACATCCACATTACTGACTTGGGCATCGGAGAGCCTACGGTATCCACCAAATCAGTGGCCAGTACTCCCCGTTCATCCTACCCTCGTTTTGCAGGTTCGCTAGTGCCCCTAAAATTCAAATTATCGATTGTAGACTTCAGGCGAGAACCATCATCCATAATTTGGCGCCCACCGTGGGGCCTTAGCGAATTATAGCAAACGAAGATCTCACAATTCACTCTCTTAAAAATGATTGCTAATGGCTTCTGGCAATGAACAAACTCCAGACCCTATGGCGACACAATTAGCCATGCTCCAAGAACGGTTACAAGCTTTAGAAGAGGAGAATCTGACCATGCGAAACTCCAACGCGAATCTACAGAAGCAGCTGGAGCAGATTTCCTCAACTTCCCAGTATCGTGACATCCCAGATCAATCCGGCAATCCAGCGGTCCCTCCCGCATTTGACGGACTGGCTGCTGACAACCCACCAAATCACCATGATCCGAGGGATCCCCCGACTTCCTCACTCGACCAGACTCAGCAAGTTGCTTCCACCATAAGAAGAGAAATGATGGAGTTCAAAGAAGCAGTTATGTCCAGACTAACGGGAGTGAGACTACCGATTAGAAAGAGCAGAGCATGAACGATTTCAGATACTCCATTCGTGGAGATGATCGCATCTGTCGAGTTGCCACGAAAGTTTAGCCCGCCTGAAATGAAGCTATATGATGGATCCACGGACCTAGACGACCGTGTTATACACTACAAGTATAAAAAGATGTCAACTGGCTTGGCACCAAGCCAATGAGAAGCTGGAATGTGTAGAGGGTTTGGAGAAATGTTGGCAGGACCGGCCCTTACCTGGTTCATCAACATACCCTACAGATCCATCGAGTTGTACCAACAACTAGCAGATAAGTTTGTGCAATATTTTGCAAGTTCTTGTAAGCTTGAGAAGACTACTGATGATCTCAATGCCATCCAACAGATGAGAGGGGAGTCATTACGAAGCTACGTAGCTCGCTTCAACAAAGAGAGGATAAGTATTCCATATCTCCACCAACCTACTGCAGTTGAGGCTTTCCGGAATGGAATGCTCTACGAAAGCAGTCTCTATAAAAAACTCACCAAGTTCTGATGCTACACAATAGACCAGGCCATGACACGGGCCCAAATTGAAATAAGGTGGGAAGAAGACAAGAGGAACAAAAGAAGAGAGAATACATCCAGCTCGCAGAGTGATAGAACACATGGTATCTACAGACGACGCGACATGATCCATCTTCATCATTCAGAAAGGAGAATCCAACAGAGAAGAGAGCGTAGACCCTTCCATAAAGAATTCGACAGGTGACCTCAGCCTTACAACACCCAGGAGACAACGCCAGCAAGCAGACCCAGGCTCCCAGACTACAACTTTACAATCTCCCAGGGGAGTTGGTTTCGGTCCTAAAGAAAATGGGGAATGAGGTAAAATGGCCCCCACGCTCCAAGAAAAGTGCCACAAAGAAGGATACCAGAACGTGGTGTGAGTTCCATAGAGATTATAGCCATACTACGGCTGAATGTGTGGCATTGAGATTGGAAGTTCTGGAGTTATTGAATAAAGGGTTTCTAAGGGACTTAGTCACGGAGAAAGGAAAAACCTCGTTGGCTCGAAGAGATGAAAGAGATGGCCAATGAGAAGCCCCGATTCCACCTCCACCGATCAACAACACGGTCAATTTTTTTCAGGAGGATCAGAAGTTAGTGGTGTGTCATATTCATCAGCCAAACGACATTCAAAGGCTACTTCGATCAGCCTTCCTCACTCTACGATGTCAATCGAGGGGATGTTTACCAACCTCACTATGGAGTTTCCAGACGACAGCAGCTCCTGCAATATGAATCCACACCATGATGCTCTAGTAATCTTCTTACAGGTCACGAATTTTATGATCAAACGAGTCTTGGTCGACACAGGATCTTTAGCCAACATCATTTTCGCCACAGCCCTTGCTGACATGGGAGCCGAGCTACAAAAGATAAACCGACAGACGACTGTGTTGATTGGATTTAGTGGGGAACAAAAATTCACCATGGGAGAAATATCTCGTTTCCATTCTACGCCGCATGAGTCAACAAGATGACCACGTTCCTGGTTTTAGATTGTCCATCAGCCTACAATCTTATAATGGGTAGGCCTTGGATTCATGAGATGAAGGCAGTATCTTCCACTTACCACCAAGTCCTGAAGTTCCCTACCAAATGGGGGATTCAAGAGATAAAAGGAGACAGAGCTGCATCCAGAAGCTGTTACCAAACAACTTTGAAGGCAAAAACCCAGTCTGCATAGCAATTACAGAAAATGTCTCTCAATACAGAGCCGACACTACCAAATCTTGAGGAGCTTGATGAGATCCAGATTCACCCTCAACATGCAGATCATAAGGCACAATTTTGCATGTTCTCACAAAGACATGATGGGAATCGACCCTGAGTTGATTACTCATGAACTCCATGTAGATCCAGAATACACCCCAGTCAGGCAGAAGAGAAGAAAGTTCACCCCAAAAAGAAATCGAATCATTTATGAGGAAGTTCAGAAATTGTTGCAGAATTGAGCGGTCATGGAAGTTCAGTTTCCAGAGTGGCTTGCCAACGTGGTTGTTGTCAGAAATAAGAATGGAAAGTGGCGAGTCTGCTTCGACTTTACGGATTTGAACAAAGCCTGTCCGAAAGATTCATTCGCTTTAACTCACATAGATTCGATGGTCGACGCTGCAGTTGGGAATGAACTATTGATTTTCATGGATGCATATTCAGGCTACAATCAAATCCTCATGCATCCAGGCGACCAAGAGAAGACAGCCTTTGTCACCAACCAAGGTATATACTGTTACAAGATTATTCTATTTGGCCTGAAAAATACCGGGGCCATATATCAATGTCTGGTCAACAAGATGTTTTCGAAGCAAATTGGAAAAACTATGGAAGTGTATATAGACAAAATGCTGGTAAAGTCTTCAAAATATGAGGAACATCTAAGGCATCTGGAAGAAGCCTTCAATATAATGGACAAATATGGGATGAAGTTGAACCCTACAAAGTGTGCATTTGGTGTCGCTTCAGGGAAGTTCTTAGGATATGTTGTCACTCGACGTGGAATAGAGGCGTGTTAGTGTCCTAGACATGTCACGGGATCTTCTAAGCGTGATTCGTGTGTGAATAATAATCAAAAATAAGTTGCGGAGGACTTACATTGATCGGTTGAGTTCAAAACTTTTCATGGATGTTGAAGCTCCCAAGCTCATGGGTGAGTATCCCTATCACCTTCATATGACTCCCATATGTGCTAGCAAGAACAAATGGAACAAATTTTATCTCCCAATGAGAAACAAATTTGCCCGAGAGAGAGAGAGGTGTAGCAATCGGCCATTTACTTTTGGCCTTTGTTTCCAAAACAGAGGCTAAATGCCTCTCGGCCAAAATAGATGCAAGGCCAATTCGGCCTAAAGAAGCAAGTCCAATTCGGCCTAGCTTCAAAATTCCAGTGAGCCAATTGCTTGATTTTGGAGGCCATTCGGCCTTTGCTTATTTTGGCCAATAATGGCTAAAAGCAAAAGGAAAAACTTCAAAATTGCTTCAAGCCTCAATCGACTAAAATATATATTCAGTGGCTAATAAAATATTTTCGGCCTATATGAAGAAAAAGGAGCAATCAATGCATTTGTTCCTTTTCAACCTTTATAAAGCAAAATGTCAGAGGTAAATGGCCTCTCGGCCAAAAGCATTACCAAATGCAGGGAGAGAGAAAAAATTAATTTCCAAAATTAAATATGTTGAGTGTTTTAATGATGTAAGGGAAGTGGGCCCATCACTCATATCTATCACCAAAAATGACTAATGATGTAAGTGAAGTGGGCCCCACTTTAAATTCAAAATTCAAGTGGGCTTGCTCAACACACTACGGGTTCGGATTCGTTTGATCCGATTAAACGAATTTTCCATCACGACATAATTAAATCCAATTTAATTAAATAATTATGCCTCGCAAAATTATTATTAAAGTCGCTTAAGAATTAATTCCAAATTAATTCGTTCGCTAGAATTAAAATCCAATTTAATTCCGTGTTGAAATCCGATTTCAATTAATATATCTAATATATAATTTTAGCCCAATTAAATAAATTAAATAGTAAAATCTAATTTAACTATTAAAATTATTTTACCGATTAATTCCAAATTAATCATGTTCTCTCCTTTCGACAAATTTAATCACAGATAAATTATCGATGCAATTAATCCCAGATTAATTCTTTCTCTGATAATTAATCTCAGATTAATTCTTGCCATAATTAATCACAAATTAATTTTCTCTCTCTTAATTAATCCCAGATTAATATTGTTCGAGTCAAACATCATCGGTGAATCTTTGGGATGTGACCCAAGAGATCCATGGATATGTTGGAAGTAAATACGGTCATCGGACTATCCGAACACGTGCGTACCCGGTACCACATACTTACGGATTTACAAGACATGGTTGGCTTCTAGCAAAGCACCGTGCCTACCCAATTCTCCAGAAATATTCTTCTACGGAATATCAGATCTTTGTCAGGCATAGTATACCTAGTATTGCGTATTACGATCCAGTATCGGATGTCACATGCAAGGCCTGGGGGTGGAGTTGTGTCTGCCCCGTACGAAGCATATATCGGATCACTAGCAACTAGTCTCTTTATGATTGGAAAGTCATGACCTAGTCATACTTCCTCGAAGCTATAACACTTAGAGTACCAGTTTTGTATCCATGCGTGATCATCATCTCCATATGACTGAAGTGATACTTCTATCTTGACATCACACCCAATACACTACGATTCTCTGTATACCCAGAAGAGGCGTAAACAGAACCTGTTAAAGCCCTGGATGACCAAAACCAAAGTATATCGATTGTCGCAAGTATTAGCGATGCAAGTCTCAGGTTAAGACCAAATACATCTACCCTGATTCGGACTCCCATAGACACATAGTCATACTACCAATGGGATTCCGAGGGGTCTATCCAGAGCGAAGCTGTTTCCGTACCATCGGTAAAAAAAACCTCCTATTACACTTGCATGAGTATCCAATACCTAAATATATGAGAACTATGCTGTTACGCTTCCATAACACGCACAAGTGTAATACTAGCCTATTCCGCATTATCGATGTCCAGTCTCGATAATACTACGACTAGAGATGTTTAATGATTAAACCTTTATGGATTGATATTGTCTCATATCTAATAATCCGGAACTAATCATAAGGACTTTTATCATTTATATATCCAGGTAATCCAATTACAAATGATAAAAGAGCAATTTCCTTTATCACATTGTTAATTTGTACAACAACACCATGTTCTGTACAAATAGTGATGATATGGGTTATAATTATCCAACAATCTCCCACTTGGACTATAGCCAATCACTCAAGTGTCTAACACCTAAACTATGTACTGGTCGCTCAAACGTCTACTGAGAAACAACTTTCGTCAGCGGATTTGCAAGATTATCATCTGATGCGATTTATTCGATCATCACATCCCCGCGATGTATGATCTTACGAATCAGATGAAATAGTTGAAGTACATACTTGGATCATTGATGAGACCGCGGTTCTTTAGCCTGCGTTGTAGCCTAGCTCAGCTGCTAATAGAACTACTCCTAATCTAATTAGGAATTTTACAGATCCAAAATGCTTCTATTGCTGCCTCAGCTGCAGCAATGTTCCGCTTTTGTTATTTATTCGGCAACAATATCTTGCTTGGAAGATTTCCAACTCACTGTTCCGTTATTCAAACTATATACGTACCCTTATTACGACTTACAGTCGTTTTTATCGGTTTGGAAACTTGCAGTGGTGAACCTAGTCACCTCAAGTTCTCCATTTCCCATATTCTCAGAAAGCATCCTTGGTTCATCTAAGATACTCAAGGATGTTATTTACATCAATCCAGTGACCATCACCTAGATTGGCCTTATAGCGTCTACATATGCTCAAAGCATATGAGACATCAGGTCACATACATTTCAAAACGTACGAACACTGAGAGAGTTTCAGCAGCTTTCTAGATCTATTCCAGTAGATCTTTATTCCTAGAATGAAGCCTGCTTCTCCCAGGTATTCCATGGAGAATTTATTGAAAGCCAAACTTTCACCGATTTTAGTATGGGAATGTTATTGCTAAGAAGCAATACATCATCAACTTATAGGACATTCATTGTCAGTGCGCTCCCACTAACCTTCTTATATACACAAGAATCATATTCATTTTGAATGAAATCATATACCATTATGATCTTATCAAATCGTTGGTTCCAAGAACGCAATGTTTGCTTCAATCCATAAATGGATCGATTTAACTTGCAAACCTTGTTTACATGTTTTGGCACGAAAAAACCGTCAGGATGTTAGATACAAACATCCTCCAAAAGGTTTCCATTAAGGAAAGCGATTTTGGCATCCAGCTGTCATATTTCATAAACGAAATATGCAGTTATAGCAAACATTATCCGAATGGATTTAATCATGGCAACAGTTGAAAAAGTTTCATCGTAGTCGACACTATGTCTTTGACGATACCCTTTCTGTACAAGCCTAGCTATGTACATTTGTATATTGCCATCCATGTATGTCTTCCTTGAAGACTCATATAGTACCAATAGGCACAATGCCTTCGGGTACATCAACTATTATCCAAACTTGGTTGATATACATGGAATCCATTTCGGACTTCGTGGCACTTTGCCATAAAAGGAGTCGATAACTTGTATCACTTCCTTATACATAGCCAGTTCGTCTTCCTCAATAATATTGACATCTTCATGAGGTGAGATCAGAAACCCATACCTCTCAGGTTCTTTTCTGACTCTCTCTGACCTACGCAGTTCTTGTGTATTCGAAGATTATTGGTACAGTTTCATCCTTGATGAACTGTTTGTGTTCCGTAAAGGAGTCGGTGCCTAGAATAGTATTACTCTGATTTTCATCAAGTTTTACTTTCCTCCTACTTACCACTGCATATAGGAATTCCTCTTAGGAAAACCGCATGGAGAGCAACAATTACATTGTTCTATTGTGAGTTGTATAAGTACTATACTTTGGTTTCCCTAGGACAACCTACAAATAGGCACTTATCCGATTTGGGTTCTAGTTTGGTACCATCCAAATATTTAGTGTATGCCCAGTATTCCCAAATCTTCAGGAATGAGAAACCCGGTTTTTTTCCTGTTCATATATAATATGAAGTATGTCTAACATATTTTATGGAACCTTATTCAAAATAAGTAATGCACTGTTTAATGCGTATCCTCAGAAGGAAATTGGTAGCTCAGAGCGACTCATCTATTTAAGTATTCTACACTATGGTCCAACCGTAATGTTTTTAATACTTAGCTGGTCTGTTTTCTTACTTTGTGTCGAAACTTTTTGAATTACTCAAAAGTTTTATGACTTGTGTTTCATAAGATACACATAGCGATACCACATCCGTAAAGGTTACGAAGTATTCATATCCACCTCTAGCCTAGCTAGACATGGGCCCACTTATGTCACTATGAACGAGGGCTAACAGATCGGTGGCACTTGCACTTTTACCAAGTAAAAGATGTTTTAGGCAATTTTCCTAATAAACTAGATTCATAGACATCATTTGAATTAGAATCAAATCCGTCCTAGTATCCACTCTTCGAAAGTGTAGATATACGAGTCTTATTAATGCATCCCAGATGACAATGTCATAAATAAATCTCAACAGATTTATTCAGTTTGAGCTTTTGTTTGTCATATATATGTTTGAGATTCATTTATATTCAAAATATAAAGACCATTATTTACATCTAATGTAAATATCTCAATATCGTCTTTATAAACAAAACACCAATGTTCTGAAAATAAAGGTATACCCGCAACGGGTTAAACTAGATATAGACATAATGTTCCTAGTCAAACTAGATACATTATAACAGTCTTCTAATTTAAGTACATGCCCAAAAGGCAGTTCCAAAACTTAGGTTTCTACGGCCAAAACAACGACTCTCGTCCTGTTTCTGACTTGTAGGTCGATCTCACCTGAAGCCAGTCTCCTGCTTATTAGCAGATCCCGCACATCAGTACATATATTCATGTACCACTTCTAGTTTCAAAAATCCAATTTTAAAACCAGTAGTGAACATGTTTATAACAAACATTCTTGAAGCCGGAGCCTAGTCCCGTCTTCACTTCCTTCATGTTTGCCTTGTCCATACGACAGTCACACTTCAAGTGGCCCCGTTTGCCACAGTTTAGGCAGACAACTTGGGATATGTCATTTTAAGAAGCTCTGGCTGTGCATAACGGATTGAGCACTAAAATTATCATCACAATGAGTCTTCACAAGCTCATGCTCTACTATTTGCTCAACTCCGGGCTCATGCTCGAGAGGTTCTACTCCCAATCTAAAAATTAAAGCCGTTAAAGACATTTTCCCCAAGATTATATCCTTTGACGCTAATCTTTCAGCCATCTTGATTGCCATAGTCCAACTATCCAATCAACGATTTCAGGTACAATTAAATATAATGATTACTATAGTCTAACTATATAATCAACTACAATTGATTGGTTACATTCAAATGTATTGATTACTATAATCCAATTATATAACCAACTACAAATGAAGTAGTTTGAATACAGTCCAATTGTTTAATTAAAACAATAATTAAATATTAGTCCAACAAATATATTTATAATTAATGACGAAAAATGAAATGAGCGCGTATTGACAAGTATCTAAACGAAATTGCAAATTTAATACTTGCCTCCCACTATTTTTCGGCGAGCCTCTAACCCTCTGTGGAGTACTCGGGAAAACTAGTTTCCTAGTGGGATATGATCCCGTTAAAAGATACACAACCTTGACTTTGGCCAACAAGTTGTATAAAATTTAACTAGGTAGATCTCTAAGATCAATTGGATCCCATCCAATTCCTAGATCCTGTAGGTGGACCTCCAAGTCCGAAACATATATCCAATATATGCCAATATATCCAATATATTGCCTAACCTTTTTCTCTGAATCAACTAAGCCTTGGCTTTGGCACAACAAGCTTAATGATTCCAGTTAAGTGGGACCTATTGACTTTGGAAAGCTTCGTAATCAATGTCGATGGACAAGAAGTGATCTTGACTTTGGCCAACAAATCACAACTTGGACAAGACACGCGATATGGAACAAAGCCTTCATGATTCAAACACATCCGCGATGGACAAAGGTCTTGACTTTTGCCAACAAACTAGTGTCAATCTTGGATCTTGAAAATGAATCACTCAATGGAAGGAAAACGTTTAATATTTGTTGAGGGTTTTTCGCGTAAATTGGCAACCAATTTATTATCTTTGATTAGGTCTCATCATACACCCTTAAGCATGCATTCTAAAAGCATAATAAGGCGCGAATAAAATAATAATGATATGCGGATGGATATATGATACATTTTGTTCCTAGAACAAATCTCTCTCTTTCCTCTCTCCCGCTAGCACTATTCTTACTTCTACCCAATTACATAATACTTCTAAAGAAACCTCATTTACATTGAGGGGAATTGGTGAGAAGATAAATACAACGAGAAAATAGGTAATAGGCTGGACACGCAGGTCCAATTTAATAAATTCTAAATTTATTACAACAATTTCCAAAATTGCCCTCACCCTTCTAATATCCATCCGATATACATTATTCATACATACATCCAAGTATTCTCACAAAGCATGTTATTCAATCAATCTAATCCAATTAATTAATCGTTAATTAATGACCATCCAATGTTCATACAACGATTTGATTTGCTCGAGTCAAACTCGTTTAAGAATAAATACTCAAAGTAAGTATTCTTGAATTATATCGAACTACAATTTTAAATCCGATTTAAATTGTATCCAATACTAATTCATATTTAATTTCAAAATAAATAATTACACTTATTTATGTGTCTTAAAGACTTGGATTCCAAATCCAATCTTAATGGGTCTCAAAGGCCCAATTAGTATCCAATATTATTTAATTAAAGTCCAATGGGCTTTTAATTAATTCTTTAGGCTTGGGCTTTCGGCCAAAATGGATCTAACCCATAATGCCTAGGCCCAATAGGAATCACCATATGCCATAGAATCAATTTTGGCCCATTAGGCCCAATTAAATTACTAAATGCCCAATAGTTATATTTTGGACTTTATGGAATTGGTTTAGGCCCAATATAATCCAAGACTAAAATTTGGCCCAACCAAGTCCATTAGCCCAAATACAACAATTAAATTAATGCAACATTCCAAATTATATATTAATTCAATTAAAGTGCAATCATCATAATAATTGATTAACCTAATGTTTCCAAAATATTAATTTAATCTAATTAATCATCCATAATTCCCACATTCATGTCCAACACAAAATTGGGGCAAAATCAATTTTATAACATGCTTCACATCTCATGGCAATACATGAAATTAACATCCAATTTTGATTTCAATCTAATTAAATCAACAATTAACATTCAATTTTATGTGAATCAACATATCCAATTGTCTAATTCAAAATTACCATGAGCAATTCCTAGGGTGTATTCGGCCAAGGTATAGATTTTAGGGAAAAATATTCTAATCCATTTTTCACAAAATCAATTATGCATAACTCCAAGTCATCATCATCCAACCATGTCCAAACAACCAATTTAGGCATTTACAAGCTCCAAGCAAAAAAATCCCTAAATAAAGTCTATAAACCCTAGAAATTAAATCATACTTAGATCTGTCTCTGATACCATTGTTAGTGTCCTAGACATGCCACGAGATCTTCTAAGCGTGATTCGTGTGTGAATAATAATCAAAAATAAGTTACGGAGGACTTACATTGATCGGTTGAGTTCAAAACGTTTCATGGATGTTGAAGCTCCCAAGCTCATGGGTGAGTATCCCTATCACCTTCATATGACTCCCATATGTGCTAGCAAGAACAAGTGTAACAAATTTTATTTCCCAAGGAGAAACAAATTTTCCCGAGAGAGAGGGGTAGCAATCGGCCATTTGCTTTTGGCCTTTGTTTCCAAAACAGAGGCTAAATGCCTCTCGGCCAAAAGAGATGCAAGGCCAATTCGGCCTAAAGAAGCAAGTCCAATTCGACCTAGCTTCAAAAGTCCAGTGAGCCAATTGCTTGATTTTGGAGGCCATTCGGCCTTTGCTTATTTTGGCCAATAATGGCTAAAAGCAAAAGGAAAAACCTCAAAATTGCTTCAAGCCTCAATCGACTAAAATATATATTCTGTGGCTAATAAAAGCTTTTTGGACTATATGAAGAAAAAAGAGCAATCATGCATTTGTTCCTTTTCAACCTTTATAAAGCAAAATGTCAGAGGCAAATGGCCTCTCGGCCAAAAGCATTAAAGGCCATTCGGCCAAATGCAGGGAGAGATAAAAAATTAATTTCCAAAATTAAATATGTTGAGTGTTTTATAAGATTCCACCAAAACCCATCACTCACATCTATCACAAAAAATGACTAATGATGTAAGTGAAGTGGGCCCCACTTTAAATTCAAAATTCAAGTGGGCTTGCTCATCACACTTCGGGCTCGGATTCATTTAATCTGATTAAACAAATTTTCCGTCACGACATAATTAAATCCAATTTAATTAAATAATTATGCCTCGTAAAATTATTATTAAAGTCGCTTACGAATTAATTCCAAATTAATTCGTTCGCTAGAATTAAAATCCAATTTAATTCCGTGTTGAAATCCGATTTTAATTAATATATCTAATATATAATTTTAGCCCAATTAATTAAATTAAATAGTAAAATCTAATTTAACTATTAAAATTATTTTACCGATTAATTCCAAATTAATTGCGTTCTCTCCTTTCAACGAATTTAATCCCAGATAAATTCTCGATACAATTACTACCAGATTAATTCTTTCTCTGATAATTAATCTCAGATTAATTCTTGCCATAATTAATCCCAGATTAATTTTCTCTCTTAATTAATCCCAGATTAATATTGTTCGAGTCAAACATCATCGGTGAATCTTTGGGATGCGACCCAAGAGATCACTGGATATGTTGGCAGTAAATACGGTCATCGGACTATCCGAACACGTGCGTACCCGGTACCACATACTTACGGATTTACAAGACATGGTTGGCTTCTAGCAAAGCACCGTGCCTACCCAATTCTCCAGAAATATTCTTCTACGGAATACAAGATCTTTTTCAGGCATAGTATACGTAGTATTGCGTATTACGATCCAGTATCGGATGTCACATGCAAGGCCTGGGGGTGGAGTTGTGTCTGCCTCGTACGAATCATATATCGGATCACTAGCAACTAGTCTCTTTATGATCGGAAAGTCATGACCTAGTCATACTTCCTCGATGGCTATAACACTTAGAGTACCAGTTCTGTATCCATGTGTGATCATCATCTCTATATGAATGAAGTGATACTTCCATCTTGACATCACACCCAATACACTACGATTCTCAGTATACCCAGAAGAGGCGTACACATAACCTGTTAAAGCCCTGGACGACCAAAACCAAAGTATATCGATTGTCGCAAGTATTAGCGATGCAAGTCTCAAGTTAAGACCAAATACACCTACCCTGATTTGGACTCCCATAGACACATAGTCATACTACCAATTGGATTCCGAGGGGTTTATCCACAGTGAAGCTGTTTCCGTACCATCGGTAAACAGAACCTCCTATTACACTTGCATGAGTATCCAATACCTAAATATATGAGAACTATGTCGTTACGCTTCCATAACACGCACAAATGTAATACTATCTTATGCCGCATTATCGATGTCCAGTCTCGATAATACTACGACTAGGGATCTTTAATGATTAAACCTTTGTAGATTAATATTGTCTTATATCTTATTAATCCGGAACTAATCATAAGGACTTTTATCATTTATATATCCAGGTAATCCAATTACAAATGATAAAATAGCAATTTCCTTTGTCACATAGTTAATTTGTACAACAACACCATGTTCTGTACAAATCGTGATGCTATGGGTCATAATTATCCAACAAGGCGAACCCAGATCAGATTAAGTCCATCCTTGTCATCCCTTCACCTTCGAGCCCAAAGGATGTCATGCGACTAGCAAAGAGGATAGCATCACTTAACAGGTTCATCTCAAAGTCTACAGACAAAAGCTTTATGTTCTTCTCAGCCTTAAAGAAGGCGAACAACTTCGAGTGGACTCCAACCTGTGAAGAAGCTTTGGAAGGACTCAAGCGATATCTTACCTCCCCACATTTTCTATCAAAACCACTCGACAATGAGAGGCTTTTTCTCTACCTGGGGGTTTCAGAACAAGCGGTTAGTGCAGTCCTGATCAGAGAAGAGGTGGGGGCACAACTCCCAGTCTACTACGTAAGTAAAGCACTGCTGGGAGCAGAATCACGCTACCCACTAATGGAGAAATTGGTGTTCGCTTTGATAATGGCTGCAAGAATGCTTCGACCCTACTTTCAGGGGCATCCAATCACGGTATACACTATGTATCCTATAAGAAGCATACTCCATAAACCGGAGTTTTCAGGGAGACTGATGAAATGGGCAATTGAACTTTGGGAATACGACTTAACGGACTTTGTAGCCGACTTCACCCCCAGCCTAGTTGCTGTAACTGAAACAGAAGTCTGTTCTATCCATTCGACCATTCCATGGAAACTTGCAGGTGACGGATCCAGTAACAAAAGAGGTTGCGGCCTGGGGATATGGATCATCACTCCGAAAGGCGACGTGCTATAACAAAAAATCAAGTGCAGTTTCAGAGTCACCAACAACGAGGCTGAATATGAAGTGTTGATAGCAGGACTAACCTTGGCCAATGAACTTGGAGCCAAAAAGATAGAAGTAACGTCTGATTCGTAATTGATTGTCAATCAGTTCCAAGGATTGTATCACGCAAGAGATCCATAGATGGCATTCTACTTGAAAAAGGTAAAAGATATTCAGTCGAAATTTGAGGAACTCACTATAACCCAAGTCCCAAGAAGCGAGAGATCCCAAGCGGATGCATTGGCTACCCTTGGTTCAACGATGCAAGGAGACAAACCACGATCAATACCGGTAGTGTACTTGAATTGGCCAGCAATTTGGAAAAAAGAAAAAGAGGTTGCCTTAATCAATTCAGCCGACTCGTGGATGACACCAATAATCAGGTATCTATAAGAAGGCAAACTCCCGGAAGACAAACTCCAGGCCATAAAGATTCAGAGGCAATCTGTAAGATTCACTTTATTCAACGGTCGGTTGTTAAAAAGTTCATTTTCCGCACCCTACCTGAGATGCCTCACTCATGAAGAGGTGCAACATGTGTTGACAGAGTTACACAAATGGGAATGTGGGAATCATTCCGGAGGAAGGAGTTTGGCACTACGAGCCCATTCGACAGGCTACTACTGGCCTACGATGAGGACAGTCTCTGCAAAATTCACTAGGAAGTGTGAAAAATGTAAAAGGTATGCTCCAGTCTCACACCTCCCACCAGAGAGACTCAATCCCATCATATCTCCCTGGCCGTTCATGAAGTGGGGAATGGACATCGTTGGGAAACTTCCAACCACCCCAGGACAGCGAGTCTACATGCTCGTACTTACGTATTACTATTCGAAGTGGAACGAAGCTTAACCGTTCGCTAGGATACGCGACAAAGAGGTATAAATATTCATTTGGAAGAATATCATATGCTGGTTGTAGGCACTGCATTTTTACATAAGACCCGATGATGAGTCTCATTTGGAGGCACTACCTTTTGAGTCACGGATGCCGCGGGAAACGGATATCGGAATGGGGAATTCAGAATAAACAAGCTCACTGTCTTCGTTGGTGCTGCGTTCGTTACTTCGTTCGAACGGGAAACAGATTGCGGGCGTTCGTGTAGCGTTCTAGGGAGCGTTCGAACGGTGTCGGTAATTCTGGTTTTGCTGCTAGCCTCACACCCAGCCCATTTAGCTCCCCAAAGCCCATAAGACACATCCCAAATTAAATAATTAAATATTAAATTAAATATTAAACATTAAAGTAAAACATTTAAATCATTTACCAATTAAAATAAACATTACCAACTTAAACTAAAATCATGCCTAAATTAAACAATCACATACTAAATCAAAATATAATCATACCAAATTAAAATCAATCATAACCAATTAAAGCCAATCATATATTTGACTTCCTAAATCTAATAAGATATTTACCAATATAAAATATTTGTATTCCTAAACCAACACAAATTAAATATCACAACTTCCTAAAGTAAAATATTTTGTCCCCCCCTCAATCCTTTGATTTCCTTGTTTAAAACTAAATCACATCCTAATTTAATGCACAAAATCCCTTCCCTTGTAAACCCTAGCCATTCTCTATATAAACAACCCCTAACCAAGGCCATTCCTCTCATTCACACAACACAATTCACACCCAAGCTCTCTCGAAATTTCTCTAAACTCTCTCTACACACCCAAAACACATCCAAGAGAAAACACTTCATACACACACAAAAAGAAAACAAAGAAACCACCACAAGACCACCCTCCATAGCCGAACCCAAACTCACCCATAGCCGAATTCTAAAACAACCTCCTAGATTACCTTAAAACAATAGCCCAAAATCCTTAAAAAACAGTAACTTAGAAAACTACATAGATAACCTTAAAAATAATCACTTTTAATTGCACTAAGAACCCACACAACTTGGAATAGTTCTTTGAAAACATTGAAACAGGTAGCCCGTGCAGTGAGCAGCAAAACAGGAGCCGAATAGGAGCAGAACGGAGTTCGAACAATAAGCAAAGCAGCAAAGCAGTGAGCTAGGACGTTGAACCAGGGACCAGAAAAGTTGCGGAGCTTTACCCCCATTTCGATCTTCGTGGAACGTGAGTCCGAGAGACGGCTTAAAAGGTTAGACCTGAGGGTATCTTTCACACTTGTTTTCCTTTTCCGCATTATTTATTAAGTATTTCGTGTATGATTGTAATGTTGAAATGTGTGTTGTGATTTTTGAGTATGTAAATATGCATGAATTATGAGATGTAATATGTTGTGGGCATTAGATGAATGAGAGATGTGTCAACTCTCGCGGTATATCGGATGGAAACCCGGACATAAATTTCATAGCCGATTCCGAATGGACGGTAATATGATATGTACTCGGGCCACAACTCCACGTACCGCTTGAGTAAACGGCACCATCTCTCTTTCGTTGTGTTGCTTTTTGTTTATTTAGTTTTCTCTTGAATTCAATATATTGTTTATTTTTGTATGATTCAACCAAGCGCATGGGCTTAGTGAGTTAGTCCAAAGGTCCTCCATTTGTGAGACAAAGAGCCGAAAAGGCCACCTTCGTGACACTACTTCGCTGCGCCGGTTGATGTGTGTTCGGTTGGATGCAAGACACGTTCAATCGGACATACTTAGGATAGTATGATTGTCTTTGTGTTTGTATGCATGATGTGATGTGACGCGCATGGGCTTAGTATGTTGGTCTAAAGGTCCTCTCTTTGAGAGATCAAGAGCCCCCATAAGGCCACCTTTACGGCAGTACTTCGCCGCGCCCCCATTTATTTTGATGTTTATGCATTTTTGCCCATTTCATGCATCAGGTCCGTGTCCGTTCGAACACGTTCACGAACGCAATTCGAACGCGCATACATTTCGCCTTATCATGCATCAGGTCTCATTTCCGTTCGAACGCGTTAACAAACGCCATACGAACGTGAGCATTCTGTTTCATTTCCGTTCGAACGCGTTAACAAACGCCATACGAACGTGAACATTCTGTTCCATTTCCGTTCGAACGCGTTTACGAACGCTACTCGAACGTGAGCATTCTGTCTCATTTCCGTTCGAACGCGTTTACGAACGCTACACGAACGCGCACACACTGAACCGAGTCTGTCTTATCATATTCATGCATAATTGCCTCTTGGTTGATCTTTCTTGTGTTATATAGCCAACTGTATTATTTGTATTCAAGCATGATTAGGTTGCTAGCATGTTATTTGGTTAATAGGTTCATGAGATTTGTATTCAAGCATGATCATGTTGTTCTTAGTTTTCCATATCATAGGATTGAAATATGTTCATGAGATTGCCATGTGATGTTGCATGTTGTGATGAACTTGTTGATGTATGCATATGAATTTAGAAGCATGATATCTTTGGAAATAAATGTTATTTAAGCCTAGTTAAATTATCACATAAATCCTTTTATTACAAGTGACATAAGTAAGGGACCATTCCGAACCCAACGGTTTGAGGTCTTCCCTTGCGAGGGGTGAGTGCGGCCTTAAATCTTTGTCCCGGTTCACACCGGGTGGCGACTCCACATTATGTAATCCTTCCCAACTAGGCCGCGAGCCCAGGAACGGCGTCGCCCAGATTTCCTGTGTCCCACAGTCTGGCGACTCCACTGGGGATAAGAGAATTGGCCCCGAAATATTGACTTGTGATGTTTGGATTTGTGTTTTAATTGACCGTGTCTATAGTGAATAAAGTGAGGGTTTAATCAAAGGCATTTTTAGGCTAGGTAATGGTTTGGTGTCTTCCTTCATTCACTACCTTTCTAGAAGGAAAAGCTGTGAAGGCACCTAGATAGCCATCTACTGTTAGCCTATTGTGATGGACTAATTTGGAGGACTCGTTGTTTATTCCTGACAACAAGCGATAAGAGCCTAAGAGGCTTGGGTATTTAAGTGAGCCTCGCTCCACCTTCCCTCTGGGGGATCTACAACGGGAAATCCATTTGACAGTCCGTCACACACCATAGCTCATTGGCACGTACCTTAGTGTATAAAAAGGGGTGCGCTCACTTGGTTGCTCGAACCCTTGAGTGGGGAGACCTAGTTGTGGGCCATCCTTCGCCGGTGAGAGCCTTTGTCTATACTCTTACTAACCCACCCATAGACCGGGTTGGCTAAAGTAGCAATTATTTCCTTGAATATGTGCTTGTGGACCATCCTCATTTGGATGCAGTTGGACTATTGTCAGAAATGCGGGCTTGTTGGGCCATTTAAACTGGGGCAAGTTCGTACCTTATGACTATTAGGCCAAAAGCTCTGAAATGTTGATGGGCCACTTTGTAAAAAAATTATTATGTCATGTTTGCATCATTTTTTATGCTTGTGTTTGGGAACATCGTTGTTTGGATCCATTTGGACCATTTATCATGGGATATGGGCTTGTTGGGCCATTTAAACTGGAACAAGAACACATCTTATGACGATTGGGCCAAAAGGCTTCTAAATAACAGTGGGCCATTTTATGATTGTGTTCGGAATATTATCATTTGGATTTAGTTGGGCTCTTTGCCATAAGACATGAACTCGTTGGGCCATTTAAACGGGAACAAAACCCAACACTCAACAATTCAGGGAACAAGACCCTCAGTTCAAAATGGGAACAAGACCCACGGGAACAAAACCCAACACTCAACAATTCAGGGAACAAGACCCTCAGCTCAAAATGGGAACAAGACCCACGGGAACAAAACCCAACACTCAACAATTCAGGGAACAAGACCCTCAGCTCAAAATGGGAACATGACCCACGGGAACAAGACCCACGGGAACAAAACCCAACACTCAACAATTCAGGGAACAAGACCCTCAGCTCAAAATGGGAACAAGACCCACGGGAACGAAACCCAACACTCAACAATTCAGGGAACAAGACCCTCAGCTCAAAATGGGACAAGACCCACGGGAACAAAACCCAACACTCAACAATTCAGGGAACAAGACCCTCAGCTCAAAATGGGACAAGACCCACGGGAACAAGACCCACGGGAACAAAACCCAACACTCAACAATTCAGGGAACAAGACCCTCAGCTCAAAATGGGAACAAGACCCACGGGAACAAAACCCAACACTCAACAATTCAGGGAACAAGACCCTCAGCTCAAAATGGGAACAAGACCCACGGGAACAAAACCCACCACTGAACAATTCAGGGAACAAGACACTCAGCTCAAAATGGGAACAAGACCCTCAGCTCACTTCGGGAATGAACCAGAGGTCACAGCACCTCACTACCAAATCAACGCAACTCAATACATGGAAAGTCAAGTGGCAGCTGGCGAGCCAGGTAAGTAGAAATGCATTGCATAACTTTGATAGGATTGTCACTGTTGCACATTACACAAGTCCCATCAAAGTGGGGGCAACTGTAGGCACTGCATTTTTACATAAGACCCGATGATGAGTCTCATTTGGAGGCACTACCTTTTGAGTCACGGATGCCGCGGGAAACGGATATCGGAATGGGGAATTCAGAATAAACAAGCTCACTGTCTTCGTTCGTGCTGCGTTCGTTACTTCGTTCGAACAGGAAACAGATTGCGGGCGTTCGTGTAGCGTTCTAGGGAGCGTTCGAACGGTGTCGGTAATTCTGGTTTTGCTGCTAGCCTCACACCCAGCCCATTTAGCTCCCCAAAGCCCATAAGACACATCCCAAATTAAATAATTAAATATTAAATTAAATATTAAACATTAAAGTAAAACATTTAAATCATTTACCAATTAAAATAAACAATTACCAACTTAAACTAAAATCATGCCTAAATTAAACAAATCACATACTAAATCAAAATATAATCATACCAAATTAAAATCAATCATAACCAATTAAAGCCAATCATATATTTGACTTCCTAAATCTAATAAGATATTTACCAATATAAAATATTTGTATTCCTAAACCAACACAAATTAAATATCACAACTTCCTAAAGTAAAATATTTTGTCCCCCCCTCAATCCTTTGATTTCCTTGTTTAAAACTAAATCACATCCTAATTTAATGCACAAAATCCCTTCCCTTGTAAACCCTAGCCATTCTCTATATAAACAACCCCTAACCAAGGCCATTCCTCTCCTTCACACAACACAATTCACACCCAAGCTCTCTCGAAATTTCTCTAAACTCTCTCTACACACCCAAAACACATCCAAGAGAAAACACTTCATACACACACAAAAAGAAAACAAAGAAACCACCACAAGACCACCCTCCATAGCCGAACCCAAACTCACCCATAGCCGAATTCTAAAACAACCTCCTAGATTACCTTAAAACAATAGCCCAAAATCCTTAAAAAACAGTAACTTAGAAAACTACATAGATAACCTTAAAAATAATCACTTTTAATTGCACTAAGAACCCACACAACTTGGAATAGTTCTTTGAAAACATTGAAACAGTAGCCCGTGCAGTGAGCAGCAAAACAGGAGCCGAATAGGAGCAGAACGGAGTTCGAACAATAAGCAAAGCAGCAAGCAGTGAGCTAGGACGTTGAACCAGGGACCAGAAAAGTTGCGGAGCTTTACCCCCCTTTCGATCTTCGTGGAACGTGAGTCCGAGAGACGGCTTAAAAGGTTAGACCTGAGGGTATCTTTCACACTTGTTTTCCTTTTCCGCATTATTTATTAAGTATTCGTGTATGATTGTAATGTTGAAATGTGTGTTGTGATTTTTGAGTATGTAAATATGCATGAATTATGAGATGTAATATGTTGTGGGCATTAGATGAATGAGAGATGTGTCAAATCTCGCGGTATATCGGATGGAAACCCGGACATAAATTTCATAGCCGATTCCGAATGGACGGTAATATGATCTGTACTCGGGCCACAACTCCACGTACCGCTTGAGTAAACGGCACCATCTCTCTTTCGTTGTGTTGCTTTTTGTTTATTTAGTTTTCTCTTGAATTCAATATATTGTTTATTTTTGTATGATTCAACCAAGCGCATGGGCTTAGTGAGTTAGTCCAAAGGTCCTCCATTTGTGAGACAAAGAGCCGAAAAGGCCACCTTCGTGACACTACTTCGCTGCGCCGGTTGATGTATGTTCGGTTGGACGCAAGATACGTTCAATCGAGCATACTTAGTTTGATATTATTATCTTTATTTTCGTATGTATAAGTCAATCGAGCGCATGGGCTTAGTAAGTGTGTTGTGAGATCCCCTATGGGGAGGGGCTAAAAGCCCTTTACCACGATGCTTTGCCGCGCCGGTTGACGTGTGTTCGGATTGGATGTAAGATGCGTTCAATCGGGCATACTTGGTTGATATGATTGGTTCTATTCTTGTATGTGTGATATGACGCACAAGGGCTTAGCATGTTGGTCTAAAGGTCCTCTCTTCGAGAGATCAAGAGCCCCAAAAGGTCACCTTTACGGCAGTGCTTCGCCGCGCCCTTTTATTTTCTGTTTATGTATTGCATCAGGTCCGTGTCCGTTCGAACGCGTTCACGAACGCAACTCGAACGCGCATGTGTTTTTGCCTTATTATGTGTCAGGTCTCGTATCCGTTCGAACGCGTTAACAAACGCCATACGAACGTGAGCTTTCTGTCTCATCTCCGTTCGAACGCGTTTACGAACGCCACTCGAACGTGAGCATTCTGTCTCGTCTCCGTTCGAACGCGTTTACGAACGCTACTCGAACGTGAGCATTCTGTTTCATTTCCGTTCGAACGCGTTTACGAACGCTACTCGAACGTGAGCATTCTGTTTCATTTCCGTTCGAACGCGTTTACGAACGCTACACGAACGCACACACACTGAACTGAGTCTGTCTTATTATATTCATGCATAATTGCCTATTAGTTGATCTTTCTTATGCAAATGTGTCACAATTCGTATGCTTATGTCATGATAACATTTGAGCATTATTTCTTGCGGTATATCGGATGGAAACCCAGACGTAAATTCCGTAGCCGATTCCGAATGGACGGTAGTGCGGTCTGTACTTGGGCCACAATTCCACATACCACTTGAAAAGTGCCCATATGTGTGCTTGTATGGTTAATATGTGTGCTTGTGTTTTTTCCTGAATGTGATATGCAAGTAAAGTTGTATGTTAGTTGATATCTTGATATATGTTAAGCATGCAAATTTGAATGTAAGATATATGTGAAATACATGTATATTTAGACGCATATTTTATTTTATAAATGTGAATTTAGAAGCATGATACCCTTAGGAATAAGTGTTACTTCAACTTGTTTAAATTATTACATGAATCCTTTCATTACAAGTGACATAAAGGGCTTTAACCCCTCCCCATAGGGGATCTCACATCGCACTTACTAAGCCCATGCGCTCGATTGAGTCATGCATAAATAAGCAACATGCAGAATTTAAATGACAAAAATAAATACATAAAAGCAATACAAAACAAGAGAATGTGCCGTTTACTCAAGTGGTACGTGGAGTTGTGGCCCGAGTACAGATCATATTACCGTCCATTCGGAATCGGCTATGAAATTTATGTCCGGGTTTCCATCCGATATACCGCGAGAGTTGACACATCTCTCATTCATCCAATACCCACAACATATTACATCTCATAATTCATGCATAATTATTTACTCAAAGACCACAACATGCATTCATAGACGACTCTCATGCGAATAGAATTCAATAAACAATAAATATAAACTAATGAAAAGGTACCCTCAGGTCTAACCTTTTAAATCACCTCTCGGATGTATGGTACACGATCGTCGGAAGGGTGGATGCTCCGCAACTCTCCCGGTTCACTGGTTCACTGTTCTCGTTCGTTGTCTTTACTGATTTGCTTGCGGCTCCAACTCCGTTCTGCTCCTATTTCCTCTTTATCCTTTGCTTATGGTTTCCTTGGGTGTGTTCCTCCTGTAATTTTTATGTGTGTTGTGTATGAGTTAGGGACTAGGGGACTAGGGGACCAACTAAGGACTAAGGTTGAGAAGGTTGGTGAAGGGTTCTTTTTATAGGCAAAGGGTTGGGCTTGACAAGGAAAGGAATTTGATTAGGTTTGGTTAAGGGAAGTCCAAGGATTTGATTTGGTTTGGTTAAGGGAAGTCAAAGGATTTGATTTGGTTTGGTTAAGGGAAGTCAAAGATTGAGGGGGGACAAATCTTGGCTAGATAGGGAAGGTTGAATATTTGATTGGCTTGGATTAGGAATACAATATTTTAGATTTGGGAATAATCTTATTAGATTGGGAATATAATTGGTTGATTGATTTTAACTTGGTATGATTATATTTTGATTTTGTGTGTGATTTGTTTATTTTAGGCATGATTTTAGTTTAAGTTGGTAATTGTTTATTTTATGTTTGGTATATGTTTTATTTAATCATTTAATTAATTTAGTTATTATATTATTTAGTTAATGTTTTAATTAATATTTATTTATTTAAATTGGGATGTGTTTTATGGGCTTTGGGGGGCTAAATGGGCTGGATGTGAGGCTAGCAGCAAAACCAGAATTACCGACACCGTTCGAACGCTTCCTCGAACGCGGCACGAACGCCCGCAATCCGTTTGACGTTCGAACGTAAACACGAACGCAGCACGAACGAAAACAGTGAACCTTGTTTATTCTGAATTTCCCCTTCCGATGTCCGTTTCCCGTGACCTCCGTGACTTAAAAGGTAGTGTCTCCAAAATGAGACTCATCATAGGGTTTTATGCGTAAAAATGCAGTGCCTACACTGGTTCGGTATACCGAGAAAATTTATGACTGATAATGGTTCGTAGTTCATCAGAATCGTTTTCAAGATTTCTGCAAGAATTGGGGCATAAAGTTAAGCTTTTCAACCCCACGCTTCCCACAAGCTAACGGCCAGGCCGAATCGTCTAACAAAACAATACTGAACACTTTGAAGAAAAAATTAGAGAAAACTAAAGGTGATTGGGCAGATGAACTCCCGGGGGTATTGTGGTCTTACAGAACAACGACCCGATTATCTACTGGTGAAACCCCATTTTCTCTAGCATTTGGTACGGAAGCAGTAATACCAACCGAAGAAACCATCCCATCCCCACGCTACTAATGGCTCGATGAGGAATCAAATCGACAACTTATGAATTACAACATTGATACAATTGATGAAGTGAATTACCGAGCTTCCATTCTATTGGCTGCCCATCAACAGAGGATGGCCAGATACTTTGACAAAAATGTCAGGAGCAGAACTTTCAAAGTAGGAGATTGGGTCCTACGTAGAGTATTCCAGAACACAAAGGAGGTTGGAGATGGTAAACTGGGAAGGTTCATACCTCATCACCAAAATAGTTGGGAGAGGAGCCTAAAGGCTACAAACCATGGAGGGAATACTCACTCGCAGCAGTTGGAACGCCATTCATCTTAAGCGATTCTACTGGTAATACATGCCGTACTTAGTTATCTTTCGAAGTATGAAATAAAGATTTATTATTTGCAAAAGTTCATTCGACGTTGAAATAAAATTCATCCAATGGAAAACTCTGTTTCATTCGACATAATAGTTGTCTTATACAAAATATTAACAAAAAAAAAACCTAAAGTACATTAGATTAGTTATGTGTTCTTAAACTTCTTGAGCACTGGCTGGTTCTTCTTTAGCAGCCACGGGAGCACTAGCAAGGACATCTTATTCTCGAACATCAGACTCGACTCCCATCGGTCCAACATCCCCCCATTCCTCCACCTGACCTTTGGACACTACCATTTCGACTTCGGGGACTGCGACCTCATTATCCTCATCTTTCTTTGACTCCACTTCTTCACCATTTTCTTCTTCGCCGTCCTCAGTCGACAAGGAATGCCCAGCCGCAAATCTTTCGTATTCACGAATCCATCTCTCTGGCTTCCATTTGACGTGCTTCCCAGTAAGATAATCCTTCATTAAATCACTTCTATCTTTAAACATGGATTCGAAGGCAATTCCCTCCAACTGCTCAAGTAACTGCTTATTTTCCTTCTTTAAGTTATCAAAACCCTGCTTGTAGGCTTCGATTGACACTAAAAGAAAATACAGAATTAGCGACGGAATAATCCGTTTCAACATTTAGAAATGGAATAGCGACGGAATTGAAATGAATTACAACATTAGCGACAAAATTTAACGACGGGATAAAATTTCGTAGCTAATAGTGACGGGAATGAAATCGCGGGAAAAAAAAGCGACGAATTTTTTAATCCGTCTCTATAAATAGCGACGGAATTAAAATTCCGTCTCTAAATAGCGACGGAACTAAATTCCGTCGCTAAATTTAGCGACGATATTAAATTTTGTCGCTATATTTAGCGACGGAAAATTCCGTCGCTATATTTAGAGATGGAATTAAAACTCCGTCTCTATTTAGAGACGGAATTAAAATTCTGTAGCTGTCGTTTTGATCATTGTTTAAAGCCTTCTCTTTCATTTGTTCTAAATCAAACAACGACACAACCGAACCCTAGACCAAAATCCAAAATCAAATCAAAGCCTAGCTGAACCATAGCTCCTTCTCGTCGATTCCAGCAAATCCTAACCAACCAATGGTGATAACATGAATTAGTTTCATTAGTTTTCAATTTTCGTTCTGTAGAGAAGAGGAAGAGCTGGTCGTGTTCAGCCAGGCGAGTGTTACCATCTCTATCCCAGATGTGTATATGATGCTTTTTCTGATTATCCACTGCAATCTTTGTGTTTGCAAATCAAAAGTTTACATATTGGAAGTATATCTGAATTCCTATCTATGGCCCTGCAACCACCTGAACCTTTATCGGTAATTTACAAATAAATAGGCTATATTTCAATTAAAACCCTTATCTTTCCTGGAACTTTTTTTTGGCCTGGGGGAGTTCCGCCCCTGCATGTCTTAAATCTTATTCATATTTGTTTTGTAGGTCAAAAATGATGTTGAATATTTGCAGATAATTGGGGCTTTAGATGAGAATGAGAATCTGACAGTGCTAGGTGCATTTTTTTCCCCAACGGTAGAGTACCGAATTATTCTGCAATAAACCTTACAATTTGACTTGTGTTTTGCAGGACGCAATTTGTCAATGCTTCCAGTTGAGCCTAAACTTGGAAAAATGCTCATATTAGGGGCTATTTTTAACTGTCTAGATCCAATAATGACTGTTGTTGCTGGTCTTAGTTTCAGAGATCCATTCTTGATGCCATTTGACAAGAAGGATGTAAGTTTTTTTTTTACGTGTTTCCACCAGCAATTGTTCTGATTCTCTTAGCAATATCTTCTTTTAAGCATTCTGTTTTCAGTGCTGAGTAACATTACTTTAATTTCTTCTTTTTTTGGACCCATTATTGGCTACTTTTGGCTAGCTCTCTTGTTTTCGAGTATCGAGAGTGTATATCTTGGTTAAATCTTAGAGGTAGAGGACTTTTTACACTTCAATGATATATTCTTTGCAGTGTGAAACAGGAACCAACCATCTTAGCTAACTTATTCCATTTGTATACGCTGTTGACTTTGAAAATCGTAGAAAAATTGCACTATTTGGCACCCTAGTGCTGTATTCTTTTCCTTGGTCTGCAGCTTGAACAAAGTGTGCAAAAAATTGATTGTATAATTTCAGGAGTACGTATTAGGATGATTTGATTTTGATGATTTCATGAATTTTTGCTTTTATTTTTTATTTTCAATTCGCTTTTCATGTCAATCTTTGCATATTTTTATTCTGATTTTTATTATGTTTATTTTTATCATTTTCTGGGGAAAATTCCAACCTTATTTGCTGCAGAATTCTTTTATCAACTATGACGCTCTGCACAAACTCAGAATTTCGCAACCTGTACAGTTCTTGCAGGTATATTATTTCTTTTATGTTAACTTAGCATTAAGAGATATGAAGTGAATTTATAATGATATAGAATTTCTGAAATATATTCATAATTGAGGATTTTTCTTTGGTATTTATCTAATTGATGTGGCAATGTAGTCCAATTTAGTCCAGATATCCTGATGGTTAACCTTTAGTTATTGTATTTGTTCACCCCTCGATGATTGAGATGTTGGATTCTGCTACTGAGGATGCTGTTGAGCGTGGTAGCTTGTAAGGCCTAAATTTTTTTCTTTTGTTTAGTCCCTGTTGAGCATATTTTCTAGAAACTTGAGAATTTCAAATTATTAGTATCAAAGATTCTTAGTAAATTCTTACATAATTTTTCTTCATTTTTCTATACTTGGCTAATTTAACTCTAATTTTAAAACTGTTTCTACTCTTGTTTCAACTTGTGTTTCCGTAAGGATGTTTCAGTGTTAGTAATATTTACCACGATTTGTAGTTAGTATTATTTCACCTGATAACGACTAAGGGAAAAAGTTGTGACCATAATTATGATCATCTAACTTTGTTGCAGAACTTTTATGTCCTAAATTGTTCTCCGTACTCAGTGACCAGCATGGGAGGACCTTGTAAAAAGTCTCATATATTTAATTCCTGCTTAAGTATTCCTTCTTTATAATAAAATTTGGATTCATTAATGCAGGATTGATTCTCTTTCTGTATTACCTGCATCCTTTGGTAGCCAAGATGCTTCTAAGATTCTGTCACTTTGTCCATCTGTTCTGTTGTCCCTCAAGGTTACACTTAGTTACTGAATTGCTAATTGCTCGTGCATTTGATATAAATTTGCAATTGCTAATACTTGCATCTGATTTCTTTTGTGTTTACTATGTAGGGTGAAGAACAACAAACTGTTGATGGCCTGTTACAGTCACTGGATTCTTGAAATTTGGTTATTTGTGTTGTTTGCACAATTTGGTTATCTAGTTTTGCTGAGGAAGCTTACAAAGAATTCCTGAATTGCATTTTTAAGTCAATATTGTTTGTAGTACTTGATTACTTATGTGTATTTTTTTATGTTGTACTTTTTTAAACTTTATAACATTTATATAATAAAATTTTATTTACTATTTGTCGTGTTTATTTTATAATTTAAGTAATTAATATATTTATTTTATAATTTTACTAATATTAAGAATATTGTTTAAAATAAATTTTCTTTCTTAAAAAATTTAAAAAAAATAACAATTTTATTAAAAAATAATAAATTTCTTAGGAAATTAGAAACGGATTCCGTCTCCAATTAGAGACGGACTGTTATTCCGTCGCTATTTAGAGACGGAATAATTCCGTCTCTATATTGAAACGGAAGTTTCCGTCGCTAATTAGAGACGGAATAAATTCCGGCGCTAAATAGAGACGGAATAATATTCCGTTGCTAAATTTAGCGACGTAAATATAAATTCCGTCGTTATTTTTTTTGTGACCAAGAGAATAGAGACGGAATTTTTCCGTCTCTATTCCGTCGCTAACTGTACAGTAGCAACAGATTAGCGACAAATATTTCCATCGCTATCTCACAGTTTTCTTGTAGTGTGACACTTCAGACATTTCTTTCTCCATTTTTAGTGTAGTTTTGGCCTCCTTCAACTCCTTCTCCAGTCCCTTCCCCTTTTTCTAAGAAGCGTCCAACCCGGACTTCAACTCTGATGCTTCCTTCCTCACCACAGACAAGGTTTTCTCCAATTCCCTGATCCTTCTCTGATTCGACTCGACATATTTTTTCATGTACATGCTGTATTCCAATGCCTGAAAAATTCCATGTTAGAAATCATTTGACCAGTAATTGAGGAAATATAAAGAAAATCTTAAGTATACGTACTTGATAGTTTAAAGTTGTTGCTTTCTTCATTGCTTCAATTGGGCCTATCGTTGTTAGCCTGCTTTCATCCTCTTCCAGAAGAAGCCCTTTCACAAATGTGTTAATACTGGAAGGATCCGAAACTGCAGTCGACCCATGAGGAATCCTTATTATAACATTATCCAAATCTTCCTCCACCTCAGGTACGACGACCTTCATCTTCTTCCCAGCCACGGTCATTTCACTCGACTGCACTTTGCCCACTGCAGCCTCGTCTGATACGACATCCTTCAATTTTTGTTGAGCCTCAGTCTTCTCGACTTCGGGTTCCTTCACCTTTGCTTTCTTTGATCTCATTCGACTCTTTATCTAGTCAATTGAGGATACTTTGAATAAGCCTGACATGGTGTCTTCTGCGAATAAAAACTCCTCAGGAGTTAGAGGATTTAAAAATTACGACTCTCCGAATGTCTCTCGACATGACCAATTACAGTATATCTCGGCCAATACGTGTTTACAAAGGACAAAAGGGTACCTTCACGTTTGTGAGTCTCCTTCCACAACAGTGTCGCCCTCAACCTCTTTTCAACCAAGATGACTCTCCAGACTCTGTCTTCAGCTGGCAAAGCTAAGATAGCCTTAGTATTGGTAATGGTTCGACTTGTCTTTTCAAGCGTCCTATTTTGTTAGGGATCTGCAAAAAAAAAAAAAAAAAATAGTCTCGCTACACTAGTATATTAAGAGAGGATGCATGATGAAGATGTAATACTCACTCGACAAACTCCAATATTCTAGGATTCGACCAGCTCCAGTCGTCCAAAATATTCCCTCACCCCTCACAAAGAAATAATCTGATTGCCAATTTCCCCTATCGTTTGTTGGGAGCCCAATTATCAGGTGTTTCTTCATTCGGTGAAGAAATAATGTGTATCTTCCTTTCTCAGTCAGATGCTCATTTAGGTAGTACGAAAATAACACGTCCCTCACTTCAAAAAACATCCTTAGCTCAAAAGCCAAGCACTCAATCGACAATAAAATTCTCCAAGTGTTAGACATCAATTGAGATGGAGCAATCTGGAAGTGATCCAAGACCTCCCAAACTAATCTTGGAATGGGTAACCTTAATCCATATGCGAAGGGTCGTTCATAAAATCCCATCCACCATATAGTTATTCCCTCTTTCTTTGGTACACATTGCATAGGACTCACCCACATGCTGTCAGAGATGGGGTAGATGATGCCGACATCCAACCATTTGATAATTTCTTTCTTCATGACCTCCTTCATGATTGGATTTAGTCTATGTTGATGCTCCAATGTGGCTTTGTACTCGTCGTTCATCATAATTTTGTGCATGCAAAATGATATAGTAATGCCTCGAATGTCTGCTATAGTCCAGCCAATGGCTTTATTGTGTTCTCGTAACACTCTTAGCAACTTATCTTCCTGCTCCAACGTTAGCGACGAAGAAATAATCACAGGTAAATCAGAAGAGTTTCCTAAAAATACATACCTGAGATGGCTCGGAAGTAGCTTTAGTTCCAGTTGCGGTGGTTCTTCAATCTAAGGCTTGGTTCACTCATTTTTCGGTAATTCTAAACTTTCCACCTGTGGTGTCGATTTGAAGCGAAAGGATCTATCAAGATAGTTGATACATTCCAGAATATCATCATCTAGCTCGCTGTCAATCATGTTGGTGATGCAAGCTTCAAGTTTAGCCGTGGAAAGTTGCATTACATCAGTATCATGGATGATACTATCTAAAACATAAATTCTGAAACATTCATACTCATTTTCATCATTCGGGAATTTCATGGCTTTGAAAACATTGAATGTAACTTCTTGGTCCTGCACTTTCATGGTTAGTTCTCCTTTTTGTACATTAATAACAGTTCGACCTGTAGCCAAGAATGGTCTCCCGAGGATGATAGGTACATCTTTGTCTTCTTCCATGTCAAGGATAATGAAATCTACTGGGAGAATGAGTTTGTCGACTTTGACCAGCGCATCTTTAACTACACCTCTTGGAAATTTGAGCGATCTATCAGCAAATTGCAGAGAGACTGAGGTGGGCATTGCTTCTCCAATTTACAGTTTCCTGTAAATGGAAAAAGGCATCAAGTTAAAACTGGTACCTAAATCCCATAGAGCCTTACCGAAGTTATGTTCTCCTATGATTCAATGGATGGTGAAACTTCCAGGATCTTTCAACTTTTGGGGAAGCTTCCTCTGAATGACGGCGCTATATTTTTCTGTCAATGCTACTGTCTCGTAGTCTCCCAATCTCCGCTTTCGTGGAAGAATGTCTTTCATGAATTTGACATAGCTGGGCATTTGTTCCAATGTCTCTGCAAATGGAATCTTGATATGTAGCTTTTTTAAGATCTCCAGGAATCGAGCAAATTGTTTATCCAGTTTGTTTTTCTGGAGACACTGTGGAAAAGGTTGAGGTGGAGTGAATCTTTCTCAATCATTTTCTTTTGCCTTTTTTCCTCCATCTACGGTTTAGCTTCGCTACTTTCTTTTGGAACTTCCTCAGTGGATGCCTTGATTCCAACATTTTTGTTGATTTCAGTACCACTTTTTAAAGTGATGGCATGACATTGCTCCTTCCATATGTTACTTGGATTTGGTTCTGTGTTGCTAGGAAGGTTTCCTTGCGGTCTGTAACTCCGAACGTTGGCCAATTGTCCCATTTGATTCTCCAGTGCCTTCAAAGATGCTGCTTGGCTTTGAATTAATGCTGCTTGGGATTAAAACATAGCATCATATGACATTTATTTTGCTGTTGGAATCGTGGTGGTGGATTGTTCGTTTGCCCTGAATTGTTGCTCCATGCGAAATTAGGATGATTCCTCCACCCTGAGTTGTAGGTGTTGGAATATGGATTGTTTCCCTAGTTGTTGAAATTGCTGACATAGTTCACCGTCTCATCATGTTGGTTTGCCTCTGGTGCTCCTCCATATGGTGAACTTATGGAACCGACGATGTTCATAACTTTTGTGCTAAGTGTTTCCATGAATTTGCACATTTGATCCAGCTTGGCATTCATTGTTGTGTTGGCTCCAACTTCGTAAATTCCTGCAATTTGTTGAATCATGCTCCTTTCTGTTGGCCATAAGGAATTGTTGTTGGCCATTTCTGCAATTAAGTCCCAGGCCTGATCTTCTCATTTTGCTATTAAAGCTCCTCCAGCAGCAACATCAATTGTGGTTCTCATCAGTCCAGAAAGTCCATTGTAGAAGGTTTGGATTTATAGCCACTTTACAATCTCATGGTGATGACATTTCCAGAGCAATTCCTTGTATCTTTCCCAAGCTTCGCAGAGGGATTCTGAGTCATGTTGCACAAAGGATGTGATTTCATTCCTTAGCTTTGCAGTTCTGGGTGGTGGAAAGTACTTTGCAAGGAATTTGGTGGCTATAGTGTTCCAAGTTGTGATGGAACCTACTAGAAGTGAATGTAGCCAAGCCTTAGCTCTTTCTTTCAAGGAATATGGAAAAACATGCAGTCTCATTGCTTCTTCAGCCGCTCAGTTGTAATTGAAAGTGCCACAAACTTCCAGGAAGTTGCTGATGTGGGCATTAGGATCTTCAATTGCATTCCCCCCAAACTGAACTGACTGTTGTATCATCTAGATGCATGTTTTGATGTCACACACATTTACTGGTAAGAGAGGAAGTACAATACATGAAATGAAGCCATCAACCATCGGAACAGTTCTGTCTCGAATGGGAATTGGTGGTACAACCTCCAAAGGTTCAGGTTCTATGTTGATCAGTGCTTCTTGGCCTTCTCGCCTTTCCCTTCTCAACTGTCTGATTGTTCTTTCAATTTCAGGGTCAAGCGGACGGATTTCAAAGCTTCTGGTTCTTCTCATGTAGTTTCTGAGAACCTGAAACACAAGAAAACAAAAATAATAAGTAAAAATAAATTAGACACAAGTAAAGGTATCTAACCCCAAAATTAATAGTAAAAGATAAATAAGTCCCCGGAAACGGCGTAAAAAACTTGCTCGGTGAAATCACTCACGTTACGCAAGTACAAATATCTCTCAAGTAGTATAAAATGTATCGATCCCACGAGGACTTAATACCTTAGCTATCAATTTATGAAGTAAATATTTACAAGTACCTAATAGATTGGTTTGTTGATTGGATGGTGATTTTAAATTTAAAGACAAGTAATTAAAACAGTACGAAAGTGAATTAAAGGTAAAATCAATATTATAAAACATATAGGGTTGTGAATCCTTCCAATATCTTTTAAAGATGAAGTGGTTATCTCATGTTTGTGCAATATATCAGTTTATTAACCTGGAACACGAAAATATGCAAAAGCCTATGTCGATGGTCAGATGCAAACACCCAAATAACCCAATTAATCATATGTCTATGTCAACTACGTTATCTGAATTCATTAAGATTAAGTTCTAATTATGGCTACCCCCGCCCGACGGGTATATGTCTATCCCGGAAGGAAATCTATTAAGGGGTATCTAATCCTTAAGGGAGATCGTGGACTATTAAGTCTAAGGCTGAAACCTAAAATTCCTTCATCAAGTTTATTTAAGTTTACCAGATCAATCTTATTAATGGCCAGTTAACAAGAAGCATTAAGTTTAAGACTTAATAAATAAACTTTTATATTACCCAAGACACAAAATAACCCCTTATAAACCGGTGATATTGGAATTCATCACAACCCCAGATTATGTATTTTTTTACAACACATACATATGATTACTAAACACTTAAATAAACAAAACATCATAAAAAATAACTTGAAGATAAATAAAAGTAAAATTACAATAATGAAAGAAAATGTTGGGCTTAGGGGATCCACTTTTAATATTTTAAAATTAGAAATCTCCCTTATTGTCAACGTTTACCGATTAATTAATTATATTTAACCAAACCATAAAGGCAAAAATTCCATTTGTCTCAATTAAGTCCAACCGACCATATAGGCGGTAACAAAGTTATTACCTAAACTGACCATATAGGCAGAAACTACGTCTGGAATGTAAAATCGACTATATAGGCGGTAAATAAGGTTGTCACCTAAACCAGCCATATATGCGGTAACTAATTAATCCAAATTTTAATTAAAATAAGGGAGATTAATCTAATTTATTATATTAAAAGTCTCACATTTTCACTCCAGCAGAATGAGATTACCTGCTCATGCTGTAAATGAAAATAAATAAAATTTTATTAATTAAATAAAAAGAAAATATAAGAAAACTTAAATAAATATACAAGACAATTTCCTTTAGATTTTCATGGAGAAATTCCTCTAAAAAAAGCATGAAAAAATTACAAAGTTTAGCTTGGTATTTATAAGCAAATATAAAGGCTTCCACCAATTTCTCCACCAATTGCCCACCAAACATGGCATCAAACTGACCGGCGTAAACACACACGTATAACGCAAGCGCACGTATCGTTCAAGTAGTATAAAAATATCGATCCCACGAGGACTTAATTCCTACTGTTGTTATTAATTGTTGAATCTATTTATTTACAAATATCTAATTAAATGGAGAAGAGAATGATTTTGATTGGTTGAATGTGGTTTTACAAAATAAATAAATAAAAAGACAAAAGAAAATACTAAGGAAAATAACAAAAGACACAAAGATCTAGGGTCGTGAATCATTCTAATATCATTAAAAGATGAAGTGGTTATTTTATGTTTGTAATAAATCAGTTTACTAACCTGGAACACTAAATTATGCAAAAGCCTCTGTCGATGGTCAGACGCAAATACCCAGTTAACCCAATTGAACCATATGTCTATGTCAACCAAATTATCTGGATTCATTAAGTTTAAGTTCCAATTATGGCTACCCCCGCCCGACAGGTATATTCCTATCCTGTAAGGAAATCTATTAAAGGTTATCTATCCTCAAGGAAGATCGTGGGCTATTAAGTCTAAGGCTGAAACCTAAAATCCCTATGTCTAGTTCATTTTAGATTTACCACATCAATCTTATTGGTGATCAGACAACAAGAAGCATTAAGCTTAAGACTTAATAAGTAAACCTTTAAATTACCCAAACTATAAAATAACCCCTTATAAACCGGTGATATTAGAATTCATCACAACCCCAGATAACTAACACATAACTAGGGCTAGTAACAACTTAAAAGTAAAAGACATAAAGTAAAATACTGAAAAGTAAAATAAAATAAAATGCTAAGGTAAAAGGAATTACTTTTACTACTATTAATTTAGATATCTCCCATAAAATAATATATAAACTTGTGATTCTTTCTCCAACCAGCCATAAGACGGTAACCTGATTAAGTCAAATTAAGTCCAACCAGCCATAAAGGAGGAACCAAAATTAAATTACTAACCGACCAATCTGGCGGTATCCTTTTTAGTCAGGTTTAAATAGTGAATATATTATTTTTAAGGGAGATTAATCTAAATAATAACAGTAAAAGAATAACCTTTCACCCTAGCTGGGGAAGTTACCTCCTCATGGTAAATAGTAAAAACTGTAAAAAGTAAAAAGTAAAAATTAAATTACTATTATTACAAAACGTAATTAAAATTATTTACAAAACTAAAAACTAAAAATAAAAAAAAACTAAAAACTAAAGAATCTAGAGAGAGAAACTCTCTCTTTAGAATGAATTAAGAGAGAGGAAGGTGCACTGAATTCTGAAATCTCGAGCTCAATTTATAGGCCTCGGTAGGATCCAGCGTCGCGACGCCAGGTCCTCAGCGTCGCTACGCCAGATTTGTCGACGTGGCACGCTCTGGTTCGCTGGTTTGAAGATTCTGGATAAGATGATAAGGTGACACGTGGCAGAGTGGTTGGGATTCAATTATTGTGACACGTGGCGGCTTCTGATTGGTCGCTGAGATTCTTATCCGCCACGTGTCAGATAAGGATAGATACTCAATTATTGATGCTGACGTGTCGATGACGTGTCGGTGACGTGGCGACACGTGGGTAAGAGACTGTCGACACCATAGAATTGCGACACGTGTCACTTCCTGATTGGCTGATGATGATGTGGCACGACACGTGGCAATTTTGACTTGTTGACTTGCTGACGTGGCTGATGACATGGCGGTGACGATTTTCGGCACCGTAGGATGGTGACACGTGGCACGGCGCATGTTAGCAGATCGGTTGTGATGGTGACACGTGGCACGGTGCATTTTAGCAAAGTCAAAGTTTTCTCAGATTCTGATTTGTGGACCCGGTGCACTTTAGCACTGTTCGGCGCATTTTAGACGTCGCGACGCGGAATGTTGGCGTCGCGACGCGTTTAAGACCAAAATATCCCTATTGACGCATTTTTGTCCGTTTTTGCCCCAAATTGCCTCCAATGCTTTCCAAACTTTATTTATCTGCAAAATAACACAAAATACATCAAAACGTTCACAAAACTCAAGAAACTATACAAAATATTAGGTCAAATGAGTGGGAATAAGTGATATAAATACCACTCATCACACCCCCAAACCTAACATTTTGCTAGTCCTCGAGCAAAACATAAAATAAAATAACATGAAAATAAAATTAACTAAGCCACTTTCGTAGGGATCACGATTGCATTTAGCGTATGCAACAAGCCTTTAAACCCCTAGGTGTCCCTAGTGGACGAGTTGTAGTCTCGTGAGGGTTTACAGCAATGATACCCACAAACATTTTACAAAAGTAAACAGGTATTAAAACTAATGCACACAAAAGCAAAAAGTCAAGCGAAAAGAGAATAAAAATGTTAGTGACTAATCAGGTGAAACTTCTACTCCAAGTTACTAGTTGTTTTGTTTTATTTTAAATTACTGAATAAGTAAATTCTCCGATTGTTTTTACCATTCTCCATATACACAGCCAACAAAATATTAATCAACTCATTTTTGCCCATAACAGTCATAAGTGCAGTTGATAGAGAGAGTAATATTTTTGTCCTAAAGTTCTATCAGATTTCACACCTTTTTGTAGCAATGGAATAATTTTTCTCATTTTTCTGATTTTTTCTTTGATTTTTCTCTATTTTTTATTTATATACAATATCTTCCATCTATGTAACGAGTGTTGGGTCGGTGACTCCCAAACCAGTTGGCTTTAGGGCACCAGGTGTTTAAGACACCCCTACAGACTTAATTACTCAGACTTCAGATATATATATTTTTGCAGCATCTTTGATCCATGTACGAGCTTTGGGCCAGTGACTCCCAAACCAGTTGGTTTTAGGGCACTAGATGTTAAAACACCCTTACAGACTTAATAACCGGATCTAGATACTTTATTTTTGTAAATCAGAATTTTTTTTACTCCATTGCTTTTTGAGATGCTTCCTCCAATTAAACTAGAGCACTGAATATTACAAACTTTTCAATTTTAGCTCATGTCCGTATGTTACTATATATGTTGATAATATTTGCTAACTGAACATATGAAGATCCATTTTAGTCCGTTTTAAGGAGAATTCACAAATTAAATAATTCAAAATGAAATAAACAAAAATTAACTTGTTTCGAAAATAGGCTTGAGATACGTCTCAGGAATGGAAACTCCTTACTCAGCTATCTCTTACCAATTTCACCTTTTTAGTCAAAATAAAACACAAAAACGCAAAATATTTTTGTATTTTTTTGAAAAGTTTTCAATTTTTTTATTTTCGAAAAATTTAGGACTAAAAAAAAAAAAAACATACAACTAAAAACAAGGTACTGATCAACTAATTCCCTCCCCAAACCTAAATGAGACATTGTCCCCAATGTCTTAAACAGTAAAAGGAGAGTTACGAAGGTCGTACCTGGTTAGCTGAAATCTACAGGAAATTAAAGGTTAAGATCCAGATTAATCCGACGCCTCTTACCACGATCGTCCTCAGACCAATTTATCTTTGAAAGGATAGGGTCAACTTGTGGTTCATAGGCTATGAGTTGGTCTATTAGATCCGGAGCAGTTCTGGCAGTAAAGAGGAGTTCTTTCAAAGATTTTGACACGAACCCATTCTCCGAGCATCATCAAGAAACACACAAAGAAAATCATAAAATCCATCAACGTTGAACAATCCAAGTGGTTTCTGGTGTATGTTCAGGTTCGCCCAAGATAATACTATAAATATTTCCTCCAATGTACCCAAGCCACCTGGCAAAGCGATAAAAGCATCAGCAAGGTTAATCATTTCTACCAGTCGTTCAGACATACCTGGCACGATCAGTTCCTCTCCGTTTGATGATCCAATAAGATTTGCCTCTGCCAAGGGTTTTGGGATGATTCCCAAAACGTTACTGCCTCCTTCCTGTACAGCCTTTGAAACGATCCCCATAAGTCCGAGATTGCCTCCGCCATATATTAAGTGCATATTCCTTGCTGCTAAGACTCGACCCAATTCCTGTGCTGCTTCTACGTATTGTGGTTTAGTACCAACACTAGTACCGCAAAACACACAGATGTTTTCAACTCGTCTTCTTGAAGTGGCTTCCATTTTTTTATGTATTTCTTTTTCAAATCAGGATGCCTTTAAAAGTGTAATGACGGGCTGAATTTATAGTACCTGAAAAATGGTGAGTAATAATAGCACTAATATCTTCCAGAGGACGATTGTTAGCTAAACAACAAAAGAAATCGTGAAAGGTCAAAAAGTCTGGATCCTGTCTACGAAAATAAAGATAATTACAATAGAAAAGCGAATCAAAGCAATAATTAAGACAATAGAATTGTGTACGCAATACGCTACTCGTTTGGTATATAAATCCATTAGGATGCGTTTCAAGAATCCATTCATTATTCAGCCATCGCTAATGAATTAGCTTTCATTTTTGCCAAACACCATTCCTTCTGTCTAAAAATGCTCCGTTTGTGCTTTTCCCTACAAAAATAACACACAAAATTAAAAAAAATAAAAAATTCTACAACATGTATACACAAAATATAAAACAGAAATTACAACAAATTGCATGGGTTGCCTCCCTACTAGCGCTAAATTTTTCGTCTTCAGCCAGACATGACTGAAATTCATCTGTTAAGGAGGTTTCAATGTCGTTTTAGATGTCTGATAAAAAACAATCCCGTGAGCGTTGCTTTTGAAGGGTCTCTTCCAACGGTAAGGTGGCAAAAAGAGTTTTGTCCCATTCAGTGCTCGTGCCACCTTTTTGCTCCTTGTTGTTCCAGTGGTTCCTGCAAAGAAAGAAAGAAAATCAGGAGGTCTTATATGGTGCTTGACTTGGAATGGAAGTTCCATTTTGTCAAGCTTCTGGGTGATGTCTTTGATTTGTACTCCCCAAAACAGCGATGTTTCTCCTGAATGCTCTGGATCTTTATTAAGGTCAGACATTTGCTCCTCCATTTGCTCTGCTTCTTGCTCCATCTTTTCTTCACAGATGTATTGTAAAATTTTTGTATTTAATTCTTCATCCGTCATCTGTGAAATGCATGCTCCATAAGTATCTGCCTGAGGATGTAAAGATGTTTCTGACATTAGGTTTTCATCCTCTGATACGACTGGAATGGATGGTTCAGGTAGATCTTCTTCAAACATCATGGTAAAGCATGCTCCAAGATCTTCATTTTGAGGATTGAAAGTTTGATCCTCCGTTGTTGGTGCAGTTGGTACAAATAGATCAGCTTCATCCTCGTCAGAATCTGAATAATAAAAGTCAAATTGAGACTTTGCCGGTTCGGGCTCCTGAACTGATACCTCTGGTTGTTGATACTGCTTAGCCTCCTCCTCTGTTGAAGTGTCATTGTGAAATGATTGGTACTCGAAGGCTTCATCAGTGTCATCTGAAACTGGTTCTTGAGGTATGTAGTCCTGGTTTTCTGTGAATTGTCTCATTTGATCTGTCATCCTCTGAATGAATTCTGATTGTCTCTGAATACTTTCCAATTGATTCTGGCTTGTTTCAAGCATTGCATCCAACTCGAACATATCTTTGAGCATGTTTAACAACTGATCTTCCTCTGATGGTTCTAGTTGTTGATGAAAATCGCATATGGATGGTGGATAAGATGGAAAATGTGATGGTTTTTCATACTTTGAATGATTCTGAAAATTCTGCCACTCTAAAAGGTATATACATTGATCGCTCGGGTGGTTACCATCACATATTACACATCTCCCCATTTCGTTCTGTTGAGCAAATGTAGAATTGTTTGGTTCTGGCATCCAGTGATAATCATTGGGCTGGACAACAGGCCTCAGAAAACCGGACTGTTGCTCCCAGATGTGGGGTGTATCTTCTTGTAAGGTTCGTATTCTCTCAATCTCCCAGTAGTGTTCCATTTTTTAATCACCTGAAAAAGAAAGAAATAAAAATTACAGATAAAAATAAAGAAAATTAGATACAAGTAAAATAGATAGCTTCAAAATTAACAACTCAAGAAATATAAGTCCCCGGCAACGGCGCCAAAAACTTGACCGGCGTAAACACACACGTATAACGCAAGCGCACGTATCGTTCAAGTAGTATAAAAATATCGATCCCACGATGACTTAATTCCTACTGTTGTTATTAATTGTTGAATCTATTTATTTACAAATATCTAATTAAATGGAGAAGAAAATGATTGTTTGATTGGTTGAATGTGGTTTTACAAAATAAATAAATAAAAAGACAAAAGAAAATACTAAGGAAAATAACAAAAGACACAAAGATCTAGGGTCGTGAATCATTCTAATATCATTTAAAAGATGAAGTGGTTATTTTATGTTTGTAATAAATCAGTTTACTAACCTGGAACACTAAATTATGCAAAAGCCTCTGTCGATGGTCAGACGCAAATACCCAGTTTAACCCAATTGAACCATATGTCTATGTCAACCAAATTATCTGGATTCATTAAGTTTAAGTTCCAATTATGGCTACCCCCGCCCGACAGGTATATTCCTATCCTGTAAGGAAATCTATTAAAGGGTTATCTATCCTCAAGGAAGATCGTGGGCTATTAAGTCTAAGGCTGAAACCTAAAATCCCTATGTCTAGTTCATTTTAGATTTACCACATCAATCTTATTGGTGATCAGACAACAAGAAGCATTAAGCTTAAGACTTAATAAGTAAACCTTTAAATTACCCAAACTATAAAATAACCCCTTATAAACCGGTGATATTAGAATTCATCACAACCCCAGATAACTAACACATAACTAGGGCTAGTAACAACTTAAAAGTAAAAGACATAAAGTAAAAATACTGAAAAGTAAAATAAAATAAAATGCTAAGGTAAAAGGAATTACTTTTACTACTATTAATTTAGATATCTCCCATAAAATAATATATAAACTTGTGATTCTTTCTCCAACCAGCCATATAGGTGGTAACCTGATTAAGTCAAATTAAGTCCAACCAGCCATAAAGGCGGAACCAAAATTAAATTACCAACCGACCAATCTGGCGGTATCCTTTATTAGTCAGGTTTAAATAGTGAATATATTATTTTTAAGGGTGATTAATCTAAATAGTAACAGTAAAAGAATTACCTTTCACCCTAGCTGGGGAAGTTACCTCCTCATGGTAAATAGTAAAAACTGTAAAAAGTAAAAATTAAATTACTATTATTATAAAACGTAATTAAAATTATTTACAAAACTAAAAACTAAAAAAAAAAAAAACTAAAACCTAAAGAATCTAGAGAGAGAAACTCTCTCTTTAGAAAGAATTTAAGAGAGCGGAAGGTGCACTGAATTCTGAAATCTTGAGCTCAATTTATAGGCCTCGGTAGGATCCAGCGTCGCGACTCCAAGTCCTCAGCGTCGCTACGCCAGATTTGTCGACGTGGCACGCTCTGGTTCGCTGGTTTGAAGATTCTGGATAAGATGATAAGGTGACACGTGGCAGAGTGGTTGGGATTCAAATATTGTGACACGTGGCGGCTTCTGATTGGTCGCTGAGATTCTTATCCGCCACGTGTCAGATAAGGATTAGATACTCAATTATTGATGCTGACGTGGCGATGATGTGGCGGTGACGTGGCGACGACGTGCCGACACGTGGGAAAGAGACTGTCGGCACCATAGAATTGCGACACGTGTCATTTCCTGATTGGCTGATGATGATGTGGCACGACACGTGGCAATTTTGACTTGTTGACTTGCTGACGTGGCTGATGACATGGCGGTGACGACTGTCGGCACCGTAAGATGCTGACACGTGGCACGGCGCATATTAGCAGATCGGCTGTGATGGTGACACGTGGCACGGCGCATTTTAGCAAGTCAAACTTTTCTCAGATTCTGATTTGTGGACCCAGCGCACGTTAGCACTGTTCGGCGCATTTTAGACGTCGCGACGCGGAATGTTGGCGTCGCGACGCGTTAAAGACCAAAATATCCATGTTGACGCATTTTTGTCCGTTTTTGCCCCAAATTACCTCCAATGCTTTCCAAACTTTATTTATCTGCAAAATAACACAAAATACATCAAAACGTTCACAAAACTCAAGAAACTATACAAAATATTAGGTCAAATGAGTGGGAATAAGTGATATAAATACCACTCATCACAAACATGGCACCAAACATGGCACCAAATCCTCCACTAAACATGCAAGCATGTTTGGTGGAAGTTTGACAATTTTCATTTTTATTTTATTATTATTATTTTATTTTGAAAATGACTTTAATAATTACACATAACACACTTCCAGATGTTTTATCCATTTCAGTCATGGAAACTTCAGAATTTGAAAATATTACGATCTTCCAAATTGTAGATATTTGAGTTTTCTTTAATCTGAAACTTGAATCACGTCAATCCGATATCGGAGTAAAAGGTTATGGCCAAAATACGATAATTGCGCAAAGTTGAAATTTCCGAAATTGTACTTCGTTAAAACGCCATTTCAAGTTTCCAATCTCCAAAATCAAAATGTCAAGTCCAGTTTTTGCCCTTATTTGTTCCACATTTCGTCCTGATTGATTCCATTTAGTCCCAATTTTATTTTATCTGCAAAATAAACTAAAACGCATCAAAACTTTCATAAAACTCGAGAAACTATACAAAATATTAAGTAAAATGGGTGGTAAATATTTATATATTTTCTGCTCAACACAGATGCTTAAGCAATCAGAAGCAATTAGAGATAAATATGTAGAAACATATAGATAAGGAACTACCAGAACTGGAAGTAGTAAAAGAGCATATAACAAGCTTGAACAAGAATAAAATGTTGAGTAAACTCGAGCAAGATTCCTTCCTCTCTACTAAGATTCCTTCCCTCATCAGAAAATTCCTTTAAGAAGACTAAATAGCCTCAAGCACCTTGTATAGATAGGAAACCTCCCGAGTAATGAAGGATAGACAGAAAGATAAAAGAAGTAAGAACTCAAGATTAGATATAGAAGTTTAGACATGGACTAAAATGAGAGGTTATGGAAAAATTAATGAAGGCAAAACCAAATAGACAATGGAATTAAGGCAATTCCCTAACTAATTTGATTTGATGAAATTGTTTCATTTAGCTTCTATCTTAATTACATATTTATGATGTGTTGAAACCTTGATTAAAATGCTTGATTATGCATGTGTAAAATTATTTTTACTAATTAGTGTAATTAGATCAAATTACAATATAGGACATCAAATTTTCATTTTAGAATTGCTTATGCCACTCCTTGGTGATCTGGAATTGTTCTTCAGTTGTTTTATGGTGGTTACTCTCAATTGGTAATTAGGAATTTGGATTTGCATATTTTGAATTAATTAGGTGATTAATTTGATTAATTGTGTAATTAATTCAATTATGAGTTAATTTATGAAATTGAGATATAGTGGATGAAAGTGAATGTGTAAAAATACATAGGAAAAATTACCAGAATTTTCGGAATCATTCCGAAAGTGTTTTGGAAATTTTCCGCAAAACCACATTAGGGACAATCGTGATTTATAGAAAATATAGTTCTTAGACTATTGTTACAATACTCAAATTACTGTTGTAATGCCTATGATGTATGGAAAATTTCTTGAAATGTTTGGAATTGTTCCGAAAGAGTTTTGGGGCATTTTCGACAAAACCCGAACTATGAGAAAAATGGTAATTTTTTGAAATTATAGTGATCAGTCAGTGCTACAATAATTGTTCACTGTAGTAGAAGGCTGGTTTAGTGTTTTAGCTAAACCAGTTGTATGGTTATCCCAGTCCACTGGTTTAATGAACTAGTAAATCAGTTAATATGTAACCATAGAAAGTGTTTCTGAATATTTTTTGTCTCAAGTCTTTATACGTAATCACTCATAATATCTGATATTAATGAGTGATAAGGGAGAAATAAAGATAAATTGGAAGTATATGATACCGGTTAATTTTATCTGAATAAAAAATTATTTTAAGAATAGATTTCGCTCGCCGATGCATTTCCGCTGGATATACCCCAACATTAGTGCTCTAAGAAGCACACAAGTATCAGTGACTCAACTATGTTATCAAAGTTTATATAACATCCGTTAATTTTGATTACTATTATGTTACATGTGGTATAATACATGATATAAATAATGCTCAAGCGTGTATGTGCTAGTTGAATTACATTTCGGACCTTCAATAAATTCTTTGCAATTCTGATACGAAATTTACTTTCGGTTTATTCCAGACAACCCTTAGTATTTGGCCATAAATTTTTCATACGATCTCCGATTTTTATGAAATTTATATCATCGGAAATCTAAGACCGAGACCTATAACTTTGGATTTGGACATATTTCCAAACTCGAATCAAAAGCAGGTCAAAAATCATGATTGTTATGAATGCTATAGTAAATTTCGAGTGAGATCTAGAATTAGGTGATGTGGCACAATCTTGGCCACTCATTTCATTACAAGAAAAATCAGCCCTTGCCTATAAATAAGGCACTATTCACTAATCTTTCTCAAGCCAAAAAAAAAATGTGAAGAAAGAAAGAAGATGAAGGAGATTCTCTTTACTCTATTCTTGCTTGTTAAAAGGCTTCCATTTTTCATGCCAAGTGGTAGATTCAAGCCTCATTCCAAGCATGATAAACTTTCTTTTCTCTTTTATCTTCTCAATTTTTTAGTTTTGCGCAAAGAGAATAAAACCCAAATTCGCACTTTGCATACCAAGGGATTGGATTTGCTCAATTGTCATTGATAGTGTTGTTAGCGTGCATTTTGGAGGATGTCATGGTAGTAATTAGCATGGAATGAAGCATTATGTGTAAATGTCTAATTTTTCCCTTGTGTTGGAAGGGGTGGACGAATATGTCACTATTTTAGAGGATGTGTGTTGTTGCTTTGATGTAAATTATTGATCAAGTATGTTTGGAATGATGTGTACTATGAAAAGAATTTGGTTTAGTGTTGAAATTTCTAAGGCCCTAAAATTTATACCTTGATCAAATGGTATATAAGAAGTTGAGGATTGAATTTGATTCTTGTATATTGATGTTGAAGTTTAGATAATTGTCTAAGTAAAGGTGTTAGTATGATGGTGTGGGGATTATTAGGTATTGTCATTGAAGAATGGGTGTTTGGCCTTGAAATCAGGCAAGCGTCGCAATGCCATTGGGCTAGCGTCGTGACGTGTAACAAGTAGAGGCTCTTTACCTCGGGTCTGGTCGTGTGGGCGTTGCGATGCTCAACACCTAACGTCTCGACGTAGATCATAAGGTTACTCTCTGCCTCGAGTCTGATTATGTGAGAGTCGCGACGCTCAATACCTAGTGTCGCGACAAGTAACAAGAAAATACCTCTGCCTCAGGTCTGATCAAGTAGGAGTGGCGAGGCGCAACGTCTGGCGTCGCGACCCGTACCATTTTCTCAAGATCAGTTTTAGCAATTTCAATTACATCCTAAGATGTTAGGGGCCACCCTAAGGGTTTTGTATTGACATGTATACATACATTATGACATGTTACAAGAATAGTTCATGACTTGTATACTGATTAAGTTTATCGATTATAGATTATCGGCAGAAACCGCAATCTTTCTTCAACGAAGTGAAGTAGTGCCAGCCATATTCCAAATTTGTGAGTGGACCTTTCTTTTTCAAATTGATTTTACTTAATTGCTTTTGATTTGAGACTTACTTTTTAAATATATTATGGCATTAGCCAAGTGGATTTACAGTTATATTATGAATGAACATGTTTTAGAAAGTTTTTGAATTAAAAAGCATGATTTTATGATTTTTTGAGGCATGGGGGAAAATCCACCTCAAATGTGACTTATGGGAATTGACGGATATGGAATTGATGGACACATATGACGTGTACACATGTAGTTCAGGACTAGGGGACAATGATACTTAACGCCCCTATATCCTAGTTTTAGGGCTAGGGGACGACGATACGTAATGCCCCTAGACCCTATATTCAGGGTCAAGTTGATAGAATTGATCAACACATCTGGCTCTAGTTCAATGGCTAGGGGGACGACGATATGTAACGCCCCAAGACCATTAGATTTCAAGGCTATGGGGATGACGATACGTAACGCCCCTAGACCCTAGATTCAGGGACAAGATGGTGGAATGCATGGGAGACGGCGATACGTAACGTCCCAATGGCATGGATTTGCACATCTGGCTCTAGTTCAATGGCTAGGGGGACGACGATATGTAACGCCCCAAGACCACTAGTTTAGATGTATGGGGGGACGGTAATACGTAACGCCCCCATACATCAGGTTTTCTACAGATACTCAGAGACATGGTTTTCAGAATGATGGTTTTATAAAATAGCTTTCAAGAGAAACAGTTTTATGAGAAACTCAGAGTTTTACAGACATAAAGGATTTCCAGAAGAGTTTTCACAGAAAAAGAATGTATTTTCAGATAAAAAAGAGTTTTCAGAAAAGATCAACTTTCCTCAAGATGATTTTGATTTCAGAAAAATGAATGTTTCATAAAGTATTTCAGATTTCATTTTAAATTTTCCACTCACTAGGTCGTTCAAACGATCTAACCCCTTCACTCCCAGTGTTTATGTTTTGCAGGTTTACCCAAATGACGAGCTCGAGAGGATGGATACTGATGGCAGTCACTAGGGTGTTTGAGTCCACCGAGTCAATTCAGAGACATAGTTCAGTCAGAGTCGGAGTAAAGTCATGTATCAAACAATTATATAGTAAAGATTGTGTGTAAAATAAGTTAAAGTGTGCATGACACAGTTATAAAGTATGATGTTATCGAGTACATATCTATAAGTATTAGGTTGCATTTCATGCTATTGAGTTGGGCAATGGTCCATATGTATGAGTATGTATTTGAGATGAGATTAGTAGTAATGATTATAGTCAGAAAGTCAGAGGCTCATGGGGATAGGTCAGTCTATTACCTACCGACAACATCTTCGAGAGGGAGATGTTACAGATTATTACTTTAACAGATGTATGTAAAAAACTAAGTGGATAAGGAATTTTTTAATAGACATTTCTATTTATAATAAACCAACTCCAATTGTGTAATAGTCAAGCTACCTTATATAAAGTAGCAAGCAAGACTTATATAGCAAGTAATGATATCTCAGTCTAAGACATCAATATCCTAAAGGATCATTGAAAACTAGAGTTATTATCATTGACTATGTGGAGTTAAGAATATTCTAGTAGATCCTTTGACGAAAGGACATGCTAGAGAAATGATTATAAAAACATCTAGATTAATGGGATTAGGATCAATATTTATTTAATCACCTTCAATGGGACCCCTACTTATATTTTTAAAGAAGAACAAAGTTTAAAGGGTACGAACAAGTTAAAATATGGTTGGGATGAGATATTAAAGTGAAATTTAGATCTCATTCTCATAAAATCTCTAGTGTAGTAATTCTTCAAGAAGAGGTTGGAATAAAGTCCTTAATAAGTTCTATTGGGTAGTTAAATGACTTGTAAAGCCAATTTCAGAGAATGTACCTATATGAATGTGAAAAATAAGCCGTTTTCTATAAAGATTTAAATCATCTTTAAAGCATTCAAGAAATCAGGATATTATGCAAGGTCATTAATGCCTAGGAATAAAATACAATCTTATATGAGAAATTAGTATGTATGATGACTCCGATTTGTTCACAATAGGGTTATTGGTTCAAGATCCATTCACCATATCACCTTGAATAAACTTTGAGTAGTTTACACTAAGTGGAAGTCAAAGGAAAAAACTACTTTCATTTGTGTACTATTTTATTTGTGATGCATCCCCTTATTCGTGTCGTTTTAAATATTTTCATGAACTCCATGTTAGGAAATTGTGGAGACATATGCAACAGAAATTAGAGAATTAGCTCCATGTATCCCCTTATCCCATGATCTTTTTCATATTAAAACATATTCATATATGTGAATGTGTAATATAGCACAAAATAAAAATCAAAATAAAATATGGGAACTAGTTATACCCTTAGTCTTCACCTCCAATTAAAAACCGAACTTTTTTTGTTTTTCTCTATGAAAAACTTGCTCTTCTTCTCCAAATCAAAATTAAAGCAATATGACCTCTAAGGTATCCACACAAGTGTAGTATCGAATCTTATGCAAGATTTTATTCTTGATGGATGCTAATTCAAAGAACAAAGCAATAGAGATTTTAGGTTCATATGCTTTTATTTTTTATTATACAAGTAATAGATAAAGCCTTGTCTTGGTATCAATTAAACAAGTAATGAACTAAGAACACACTAACCACTATAAGAATTATTAGCGACATAGGGTTAAATTCGTAAGTCCAAAGAAAGTGCAATCTACAATAGATAGCATATGTTTAGTATAAGGGTTGCCTTAAATTGGTCCCTAAGCCTTGTATAATTAACCAATGCTTGTTTTGGGAAGTAATATTGACATTTCAATGTCAAATATTATTTCTACTAATTTTTAAAAACCCTAAGATCAAAATCAATTTGCTTTCTCTTTTAAAAAATTATATATTCGTTCAAACGGCTCATCGTTTTAAAAAAGTTCTAGCTGATTTAAACCCTAATTGCGTAAAAGGTTTTCCTTTTTAAGCTAAACTGGTTTACATAAAACGAATAGCCATTTTTGACAAAATAGTAAGTCGGTTTATAAAACCATTTTACTCATTTAACGAGAAATTGGTTTGGAAAACCGGCTACCCGTTTGATCTAAACGACGAGCTATTTTGTTAAAATCGTTTCCAATAAATTAGGAACCAATTTTTTGCCACTTTTTCTCTCTGTTTCTCATATCAATAAATCTCGTAATGATTTTCAAACATCAAATCATACTCTAATCATTAACTATACAAAATATCAATTGGATACATATATTTATAATGCTAGCCCATTATGTTCCCTCTCATGATGGACATGGAATTGGACACTATAAATTAAACCCATTAACTATCCTCCAATTAATACTATCATGTGGTTTCCATATTCCAATAAATATAAATGACATCTAATAGTGTTTCATGACCCCCAAATTAGATGGAATGAACCTATCTGTAAACGACTTCCGTATGATACATTCATTTACCAAGCCATTATCCCACCAGTGATATAGAGCATGGAATGTATCTACTCTAATAGTCAATAGCATAGTGTTGATTATACTCATAATGATATACAATCTAATAAATTCTTTACTTGGAATTCTCCCACCGTAGCCACAGGTTTGCATCGTTTAATATGTCAACTGTGCAGTTGGATGCATCACTAGTTAAATATAAGTTTATCCTGAGTTTTAGCGATCCTCTATTGTGTCTTCCATATTTTTTATATTTTCATTATATAACCTAATCATTCCCCTATTGGCAATCCCTAAAAGATGATTGAAGTCGATGTCAAAGTTACACAACTTCTGGACAAGACTAATGAAACAAATCTAAGGACTAGATCATACATCATTATCAAAAGACTTATATAGATATAAGGAATAAGACATCTCTATATGGAATCCATTGAAGGTCAATTCGGTATACTTGTTAATTGGTACAAGTACCCATGTATTATACCAAGTATTCATATCATGCTAGTAGCTTATGAGACCGGTTATCCCACTATTTGACGAAACTAACATCATGCTAGTCTATCTGGATTATCAATGTCCTTATTATTAGTAATCCTGACTGTGAATGTTTAGGAATGATAAAGTCTCATAAATCAAAACATCATTTGATTCCTATGTGAATCATTTCAGAGACTTTATTATATAAGATATCTAGTAGACATTTGACATGTGCTCATATAATAAAAATTGCAATTATATTAATAATCAAATATTTGTTACAATGATAATATTATAAGCCTAAGCAATTGATTTAAGGCATACTACCAACAATACGATAGCTTGAACTCTCAAAGGTATGTAGGTAGTCACTAATATACTACAACTTAAAATAATTTAAAATAATTTTATTTATCTACATTATAATATTTTTTTAAATAACGGGGATATGTTGAATATTTACAAAATAGTGAGGAATTATTGGAACTTTTTTAAATATTTGCTCTTGTTAAATAATTAATTATTTTTGAATTAATTAATTAGACCTTGAATTTGGATGCTTTGAGAAGAAGCCTGAAACCTTACGAACATACTTTGGGAAGGTGCTCTTGCACTTTGGGAATGTATTTTTGCTTTAGGAAGATACTTTTGGGACGGTGTTTTTCTTGCGAATGTACTTTTGTAGGAATGAGCTTTCACTTTGTGAAGTTTCTTTTGTAGGAAATTCTCTTAACATTTAGAAGTGTATGAGAGACATGTCCTTTAAGAGATGATTTATGGGAAAAACACATATAATCTTAAGTGAAATAATGTAACTCTAGGCATTAAAGGGTATTAGGAAGGGGTATACCCTTTAGGAGAGTTACACCATAAACCAAAGGATGCCTACAAACGCACCCATCCATGCCTATAAAAATGAGTCTTTAGCTTTATTTTAATTCATTCATTTTTCCACATACTTACAAACTTAAGTCTGGAGTTAAGAGTTTCCATCATTTTTTCTTAGTTCAAGTTCTTGAAGAAATGAGTGTCCATTCTACAAGAAGTAACCAAGTAATCATGGGAGAACGTTAGCCACAACAAATCTGTAGAGCATATAGACAGGGCTAATAAGTTCTTAAGGACAGATGAATCTCGTCTTATTTTAAGTTTTTCATCTTCTTCAATAAATTTCAGATTTTTCTAAGTCTCTATGTTTATACTTTAATGAACGTATAATAGTGAAAATTTGATTGTATAAATTGATTAATTACATGTGTTGTTAACTCTATTTTTGCATATTTTAATGTTATTCTTCCTGGAAAATGTGTTATGTGCATGAAAATTACGTAAGGATATTCGAATGCCAGACGAATGCATAAGGGAAAACCCTATATTTCACAGTTTCGTTCGAACACGTCTTCAAAAGCAACTCAAACACTAGTCCTCTGGACAGTTTCGTTCGAATGCGTATTCAAACGCTACACGAACATGAAGTCTCTATAAAGTTTCGTTCGAACATCTGAATGAACGAGGCACTAATTTAAGTCACATCTGGGAAATTTCAGATTTAGATAGACTTAGATTAATCTATAAATTTCATAAAAATATTATTAACTTGATAATTATCATATGATATACATGCTTTAGTTATGGAATTTGGTAATATAGAATATATGCATAGAATAATATTAACTTAGTAAAATCATATATACTGAATTTCTGTAAACTTAATAGTATATGTTTTAGTTAATATTAGAGTGTTCAATTATCGCATGCATACACCTAGTAAATTATGTGATAAAGTTGAAATTATTTAATATTTGTTGCATACTTGGTTGAGAGTTAAAAATGTAGTTATATATAAGTAATTCCTTCCAAGCTTGATTGAATTAAAAAATTTTGTGGTTGAAATTTAAATTGTTATGATTGAATGCCTAAGATTTTCTATTGAGAAAGTGTTTAAGGAAATTTTATCACCAAGGCGATAAGAGCCTAAGTGGGCAGAGACTTAAGTGGTTACATTGGACCCCTCTTGTCCTCTAGGAATTTTCCTTTATTCACTTATCATAAGAAACTTTTAGTCACAAATTCAAGGACTTGTATTATTTGGTACTACAAACAAAAATAATAACAAGTAGATTTTTAGCGTAACACTTAAACATGATCATAAAGTTGATCTTTGTGTGATTTGTCTTGTGTTAAATTTCAATTACACATGACTAGTGGAAATATATCAGTATCGGTCGCTCATGGAGAGAAACCAGATAAGTTTGGTGGAGCAAACTTCAAACAGTGGTAGAGTAAAATACTGGTTTACTTGATAATACTGCAGTTGGCTAAGTATCTCAAGGACAATCCTCTGGGTCATTTGGAGGGAGAAACAAAATTAGCCAAGCAACTACGAGTTGAGACTGTTGGGTTTCTAAGGTGTCCCAAGATCAATTTAAGCAAGAAATCATGTGAATACTCAAAGGAGAAAAGCGGAAATAAACTCTAATTGAACGGATTTTGGATGCGTTGATAACGAAAATTTTTCCTTTGAGAAGTCCTCCAAGATCTCCTATTTGAAGTTGAATCCAAGCTCCAAGCTTTGATGTTGATTCCAAGCTCAAGGGATTAGTTTCCCTATCACCATATATGATTCCTTGGTGTGCTAGCACTTGAAAATTTTTGAAACAAAAATTCTCCTTTTGCCTTGTGAAGGATTCGGCCAAGAGAGAAAAATGGGGAGAGTGGGAGCTTTTCAATTTTTATGTGTTTTGTTTTCTAAAAACCTTTTGACCAAAAGTCTCACAAATTTTGGTATATGCTTTTCCAAAAAGCAAAACAAACATATGGAGGGAAAATGGCATTAATTGCTCTCAACTACTCTCATCACTCAAAAAAGTGACTTGTATCACATCACTCAAAGTTGATGTGACTTCCATCATAAAAGGTGACTTGCGATGTGACTTGTGGGCCCCACTTTAATTCAAAATGCGAGTGGGCCCGCAAACACATTCCGGGCTTGGGTTCGTTAATTCCGAATTAACGAATTTCCCGTTGCGACGTAATTAAATCAAATTTAATTAAATAATTATGCATAGCAAAATTACTATTCACTTCGCACGCGAATTAATTCTAAATTAATTCGTTCGCCCGAATTAAAATCCAAATTTAATTCCGCGTTGAAATCTAATTTCATTTTATATATCGAATATATTATTTTATCGATTAATTCGAAATTAATCGTTCTCTCTCCTAAAATAGTATTTTATCCTAGATAAAATCTCTCTGCAATTAATCTTAGATTAATTATGTTCGAATCATACGTCATCGGTGAATCTTCGGGAAGCGACCCATGAGATCCATGGATATGTTGGCAGTAAATCTGGTGGTCGGACTATCCGAACATGTACATACCTCGTATTATGTTTTTACCGATTTACGAGACATGGTTGGCTTCTAGCAAAGCACCGTGCCTACCCAATTCTCCATAAATATTCTTATAGGAATATTTAATCTATGTCAGACGTAGTATATGTAGTATTACGTATTGCGATCCAGTATCGAATGTCACATGCAAGGTCTGGGGCTGGAATAATGTATGCCCCGTACGAAGCATATATCGGATCACAAGCAACTAGTCTCTTTAATCGGATAATCATGACCATGTTATATTATCCCGATGGTTGCAACCAATTAGAGTATCAGTTCTGTATCCCCGCGTGATCATCATCTCCATATGACTGAAGTGATACTTCCATCTTGACATCACACCCAATACACTACGATTCTCAATAAACCCAGAATAGGTGTACAAAGAATCTGTTAAAGTCCTGAACGACCAAAACCAAAGCGTATTGATTGTCGCAAGTACTAGCGATGCAATTCTCAGGTTAAGACCAAATACATCTACCCTGATGCAGATTCTCATAGACACATAGTCATACTACCAATGGGATTCTGCGGAGTCTATCCAAAGCGAAGCTGTTTCCGTACCATCGGTAAACACAACCTCCTATCACACTTGCATAAGTATCCAATACTTAAATATATGAGAACTATGATGTTACGCTTCCATAACACGCACAAGTGCAATACTAGTCTATTCTGCATTATCGATGTCCAGTCTCGATAATACTACGACTAGGGATATTTAATGATTAAATAAACCTTTATGGATTGATATTGTCTCATATTTAATAATCAGGAACTAATCATAATGACTTTTATCATTTATATATTTAAGTAATCAAATTACAAAATGATAAAATGCAATTTCCATTGTCACATAGTTAATTTGTACAAAAACCACAATGTCTTTTACAAATAGTGACGCTATGGGTCATAATTGTCCAACAATCTCCCACTTGGCCTATAGCCAGTCACTCAAGCATCTTACACCTGAACTATGTACATGTCACTCAAACTTTTGCTGAGGAATAGCTTTCGTCAGCGGATCTGCAATGTTGTCCTCTGATGCGACCTTCTCGATCTTCACATCGCCACGATGTATGATCTCACGAATCAGATGGAAACGTCGAAGAACATGCTTGGATCGTTGATGAGACTGCGGTTCCTTAGCCTGCGCTATAGCCCCGTTATTGTCACAATACAATGGAACGAGCTCAGCTGCTAACGGAACTACTCCTAATCCAATTAGGAATTTACGGATCCAAACTGCCTCTTTTGCTGCTTCAGCTGCAGCAATATACTCTGCTTCTGTTGTTGAATCGACAACAGTCTCTTGCTTGGAAGATTTCCAGCTTACTGCTCTGTTATTCAAACAAAATATGTACCCGGATTGCGACTTGCAGTCGTCTTTATCGGTTTGGAAACTTACATCGGTATACCCAGTTACCTCAAGTTCTCAATCTCCATAGATTAAGAAAGCATCCTTAGTTCGTCTAAGATACTTAAGGATATTCTTAACCGCCATCCAGTGACCATCACCTGGATCGGCCTGATAGCGACTACACATGCTCAAAGCATACAAGACATCGGGTCGCGTACATATCATGGCATACATGATCGATTAGATTGCCGAGGCGAACGGGATCCGACTCATGTTGTCTCTCTCATCTTGAGTTTTAGGACACATGTCCTTAGATAGATTGACGCCATGTCACACTGGCAACAGTCCCCTTTTGGACTGATCCATGTTGAATCTCTTCAACACTTTGTCAATGTACGTGCTCTGGGAGAGTCCGAGCAGCTTTCTAGATCTATCCTGGTAGATCTTTATTCCTAGAATAAAGGCTGCTTCTCCCAGATCTTTCATGGAGAATTTTAGTGAAACCCAAGCTTTCACTAATGTTAACATGGGAATGTCATTGCCAATAAGCAATACATCATCAACGTAAATGACAATGAATGTCAATGCTCTCCCACTAACCTTCTTATATACACAAGGATCATCCTCATTTTGAACGAAATCATATTTTGTTATGATCTCATCAAAACGTTGGTTCCAAGAACGTGATGCTTGCTTCAATCCATAAATGGATCGATTTAACTTACAAACCATGTTTGCAAGTCTTGGTACGACAAAATCGTCAGGCTGTTGCATATAAACATCCTCCAAAAGGTTTCTGTTAAGGAAAGCAGTTTTGACGTCCATCTGTCATATCTCGTAATCGAAATATGTAACAATAACAAACATTATCCTAATGGATTTAATCATGGCAAAGGGTGAAAACGTTTCGTCGTAATCGACACCATGTCATTGACGATACCCTTTCGCTATAAGCCTAGCTTTGTACGTTTGTACATTGCCATCCATTTCAGTCTTCTTCTTGAAGACCCATTTGCAACCAATAGGCTTTACGCCTTTTGGTGCATCAACTAGTGTCCAAACTTGGTTGGTGTACATGGAATCCATTTCGGAATTCATGGCATCTTGCCATAAACTGGAGTCGATACCTTGTATCGCTTCCTTATACGTAGCCGGCTCGTCTTCCTCAATAAGATTAATATCCACATGAGGTGAGATAAAAAACCCATACCTCTCAGGTTGTTTTCTGACTCTCTCCGACCTACGCGGTTCTTGTGTATTCGAAGATTGTGGTACAGTCTCATCCCTGATGGATTGTTCATGTTCCATTAAGGATTCTGTGCCAGGATTAGTATCGCTCCGATTTTCATCGAGTTCTACTTTCCTCCCACTAACCACTGTATTTAGGAATTCCTTCTCAAGGAAAACCGCATGTAGAGCAACAAATACTTTGTTCTCTTGTGGGTGATAGAAGTAATATCCTTTGGTTTCCCTAGGATATCCTACAAATAGGCATTTATCCGATTTGGGTTCTAGTTTGGTACCTTCCAAACGTTTGACGTATGCCCAGCAACCCCAAATCTTCAGGAATGAGAAACCCAGTTTCTTTCATGTCCATATTTCATACGGAGTCTGTTGAACAGACTTTGACGGAACCTTATTCAAAATAAGTATTGCATTGTTCAATGCATATCCCCAGAAGGAAATATGTAGCTCTGTGCGACCATCATAGACCTTACCATGTCTAACAAAGTTTGGTTTCTCCGTTCGGACACACCGTTTAATTGCGGTGTTCCAGGAGGAGTCCACTGTGAAAGAATACCATATTCTTTCAAGTAATCAAGAAACTCATTGCTCAAGTATTCGCCACCACGGTCCGACCGTAATGTCTTAATACTTTTTCTGGTCTGTTTTTCTACTTCGTGTCGAAACTCTTTGAATTTCTCAAAGGTTTCCGACTTGTGTCTCATAAGATACACATAACCATAACGTGATGTATCATCCGTAAAGGTTACGAAGTATTCATATCCACCTCTAGCCTGGCTAGACATGGGCCCACATACGTCACTATGAACGAGGGATAACAGTTCGATGGCACATGCTTCTTTACCGCTAAAAGGTGATTTAGGCATTTTGCCTAATAAACAAGATTCGCAGACGTCATATGAATTTGGATCAAATCCGTCCAAGTACCCACTCATCGAAAGTGTGGATATGCAAGTCTTGTTAATATGTCCCAAACGATAATGCCACATATAAGCTTCATCTTTGTTACGTAGTTTAAGTCTTTTGTTTGTTACATTATATTTTTGAGATTGATTTATATTCAAAATATGAAGACCATTATTTACATTTAGTAGTGCAAATTTCCATATCATTTTTATACATAAAACACCAAGTGTTTCTAAATACAAAAGTATACCCACATTGGGCTAACATAGATACAGAAATAATATTCCTAGTCAAACTAGGTACATAATAACAGTCTGTAAGTTTAAGTACATGCCCCGAGGGCAGTTCCAAAACAAAAGTGCCAACGGCCAAAACGACGACTCGTGTCCCATTTCCAACGCGCGGAGGTTAATCTCTCCTGAGGCCAGCCTCCTGCTAATCTGCAGATCCTGCACATCAGTACATATATGAGTACCACAACCAGAATCAAAAATCCAATTTTTAAAACTAGTAGTAGACATGTTTATTTCTATAACAAACATACCTGAAGCCGGTGCCTTGCCCGCTTTGATTTCCTTCATGTGTGCCTTGTACTCGCGGCAGTAACGCTTCCAGTGACCCCGCTTCCCGCACTGCAGACATACATCTTGGGATTTGTCATTGCCCTTCCCAGAAGGTTTTGATGATTTCGCCTTGCCTTTCTTCTTCTTCTTTACACCTCCAGTCGCATTGGGCCAAGCCCTCGGAGTCTGAGATGTTGAAGCGAAGTGCGCCTCGTGTTTCTTGATCTTTTGAAGCTCTTTTTCTGCTTCACATAGTGTGGACATCAACGCTCCAAGAGTTTGTTCTTGGTTCATCATATTGTAGTTCATGATGAACCCACTCCAAGTGTCGGGGAGAGACTGTAAGATCAAATCTATTGAAGTCTCAGCCTCGAAGACAATGCCCATATGTCCTAGCTGCTCAATGTCAACAATCATCTGTGACACATGGTGCTCAACAGACGTACCCTCTGACATGCGAGCGCGGAAGAGCTTCTTCTGCAACTCATATATTTGCGATCTAAGATTAGATCGGTGAAGATAATGCAACTTTGCCATCATATTATAGGGATCCAATCCCTTGTTTTAACGATGGAATTGTTGAGTCATAGCAGCAAGCATTATAGATTAAGTAGTGAAGTTGTCATCGTTATGAGTCTTCCAAAGCTCTAGCTCAACTATCTGATCAGATCTAGGCTTAGGCCCAAGAGGTCTCTCTATAGTGTAGAGTAACTTATCAGATCCCAGGACAATCAAGAGATTCATGTCCCAATCTTGAAAGTTTATGCCATTAAGGACATTGTCGCCCATGATAATATCTCTAATGCTTAACTTTCCTGTCATCTTAATTGCAATAGTCAAACTATTCAATTAACGATGTATGGGTACAGTCTAACTGTTACAAGAAAAATAATAAAATATTAATCCAACTAATAAATATAATTGACGAAATAATTTGAAAGCGCGTAAAGCCAAGTATTTGAACGAAATTACAAATTCAATACTAGCCTCCCACTATTTTTCGGCGAGCCTCTAACCCTCCGTTTGTTGGGTTTCTATTAAGTCCCAAGGTTCAATTTAAGCAATGAAACACATGTGCGAATACTCAAAGAAGTTGCAGAATACTTACAATGATCGGTTGAGCGATATGTTGAACAACAAAAACTATTTTCCTCCTCCATGAAGCTCACGATAGTGGGCAGATTTTTGTCCTCCAATTCGGCCATTGATGATCCTTAAAGCTCCAAGCTTTGTTTGATGTGATTCCATTCTCACGGGTGTGGTTCCCTATCACATTCGCAAGACTCCTAAAGCGTGCTAGCACTTCGGAAATTTTGCCGTAAAACTTCCTAAGCTTCTCCTTCATTTCACGGCAAAACCAGAAATTTTGAGGAAGAAAATGGCCAAAGACCGAGAGGTAGAGGAGAAGAAAGAGAGAATAAAATGTGTTTTGGTGTTAGGTTAATTGATTTCCAAAATCAATTAAAACATATACCATTTACAACTTTCAAAAAGTCAAGGCATTAAAGCCAACCACTTCCATCACTATTCACATCACTCATGACAAGTTGTCAAATCACTCAAAATGATTAGACATCACATCAATCGATTGACTAGTGATTTGACGCTTGATGTGACTTGTGGGCCGCACTTAAATTCGCAATGCGAGTGCGCCCGCAAACACTCCCGGGCTCGGGTTCGCTAATTCTAAATTAACGATTTTCCGTTGCGACGTAATTAAATAATTATGCCTAGTAAAATCATTATTCACGTCGCTAACGAATTAATTCTAAATTAACTCGTTCGCCCAAATTAAAATCTAATTTTAATTCCGCGTCGAAATCCAATTTCGTATAATATATCGAATATATTATTTTATCGATTAATTCCAAATTAATCGTTCTCTCTCTTTTAAGTAATATTTTATCCCAGATAAAATATCTCCATAATTAATCCCAGGTTAATTTTCTCTCTCTCTTAATTAATCCCAGATTAATAAAGTGCGAGTCATACGTCATCGGTGAATCTTCGAGAAGCGACCCATGAGATCCCCGGATATACTGGCAATAAATCCGGTAGTCGGACTATCCGAACACGTAAGTACCTAGTACTACGTTTTTACCGATTTACAAGACATGGTTGGCTTCTAGCAAAGCATCATGCCTACTCAATTCTCCAGAAATATTCTTACTGGAAAATGTGATCTGTATCAGGCGTAGTATACGTGGTATTGCGTATTTCGATCCAGTATCGGATGTCACGTGTAAAGCCTGGGGCTGGAATATGTCTGTCCCGTACGAAGCACATATCGGATCTCTGGTAACTAGTCTCTTTAATCGGATAATCATGACCTAGTCATATTATCCCGATGACTGCAGTACATAAGAGAACCAGTTTCGTATCCTACGTGATCATCATCTCC